>PVIJ01001002.1:0-229146 GCA_004024925.1 Scalopus aquaticus | reverse complement strand
TTATAACAGGACTATAGGGAGGCCGGGTGGGAGAGAGACAATCAGTGGGGGGTGGGGGTAGGAGGGAGGGGGAGGGAGGGAAGGAAAAGGGCACAAAATGGAATAGAAAAGAACACAAGGGACCATGGAGATGGATCACGGGTGAATTGGTGGTGGGCTACGCAAGGGGAATACAAAATGTAAAAGACATAAATAACAATAAAAATATATATTAAAAAAAAATACAAAAAGAAAAAAAAAAAGAAAAACCAACAAAGGGCCAGATAAAGCCAAAATAACAAGGAACCCTGGAAAACTAACTACATGTGCTGAGACTACATGGGTGAGAACAAAGTGGGAGGGGAGCATAATAGACTATGGTGGTAGACTATGGTGTATAGGTGGAGGGTACAGTGTGGTAACAACACCTGAAAGGGAAGATCCTGTACTTCTAAAACACAAACAGCTTTGTAAACCATTGTTACTCCAATAAAGTAAACTAAAATAAAAAAACAAATGAGGTATTTAAAATCCCTGCATTAATTTTTCTAAGCAATATAGTATCTTCTTGGTTAGGGATGGTAGATGAATAATTCAGACCTGAACTTAAGCAATTTAGACTTGGAAAATATAGGATATTACTAGCTCTGTTTGTTTATATTAGAACAAGTCAGAGGTTTCAGTGAATCATACCATACTGGTGTTCTTATCAAAGAAAAAATGAATTTTCTACAAAAATGGATATGATCACTAACCTCATTGCTGATCTCCATACTTCCCTCACTTACCCCTATTTGAAAATAATTCAACCAAAAGCTACTGTACTCTTAAGATGAAATAGGCACTAAGGGCAAAAAAAAAAAAAAAAAATTAAGACACACCTTCTGTCTGAAGCGGACTCACAGTCTTATGGAGAGTATCTGTGCAATTATATCCCCCCCCCTCATGTGTGTGAATTCACAGATTATATCCTTAATTTCCACAAGTTGTAAGATGTTATCAAGGTAGCAGAACTTTGCTTGTCTGGAAGATAGTGTGACAATATTTCTCCTCCAATGTAGGGCTGGAACAGACATGGAGAAGCCTGTTACAAGATTTATGAGGATGAGGCCCCTTTTGGAACTAAGTGCAATCTGACTATAAGTAGCAGGTATTCATCTACTTGTGAACTTTTTATTCTAGGTTTCTTTGCCAAATAATCTTACTAAGAAAAAGGGTGCATCTTCAAGTGATATAATCCAATCATCGTAGAAAGAGAGAAAGAGAGACAGAAAAAATTGTTAATTTGTCTCTTGTTTTATAGATTTGAGCAAGAATACATAAATGATATGATTAAAAAGTATACTAAGTCTCTGAGAAAGTACTTCTGGACTGGCCTGCGAGATATAGATTCACGTGGAGAGTATAGTTGGTCAAATTTTAATGGAATAAAGCGAGCTGTAACCTTTTCCAACTGGAAATCTCTTGAGCCATGTAAGTGCCTTACCCCTTAAAGTATAGAATTCAGTGACTTATGAAATGCACCATCCCTCTCAAATATGCCCTTTACTTTGAAATGTGACATCATTGATGATCTTCTAGACTAAAGTCTCTGGGACCATAAATGGAAACAATGACTATGCCCTTCTATAAAAATCCTTGGCAGTAACCCAACATAAGCTATAAAATTCATTTCTCTGAAACCACCCTTAGAGCTTCCTGGCTAGTGATTTGGAGAATGAGGTACCTGGACAGGTCATGGACACTCTGTGCCTTTTCCCCTGTGCTGTGCCCTGTGGGTCTCTGCCATCTGGCTGTTGACTTGCGTACTTAGTACCCTTTGCAGTAAGTCAGTTATCAAGTCAACATACCTATAGAAGAATTAAAAGAAACTGTTCCAAAAGGTGATGCAGAATTAACACTAAATAAAGTGAGCAAAGAATTTGTGGGGAAGGAGACAATGAAGAAAACTTGAGTGATCGCAACCTTTTATTTTTTTTTTTAAGATTTATTTTCACTTACTTATGCGTATAAGAGCTGGGGTATAGGCCAGAGGTGTAGGGGCAGAGGGTGAGAGGAGACAGAGTAGGGAGAAGAACAGACAGAACTAGAGTGTAGACTGAAGGTTTGGGGGGGTGAGAGGATTCACCAGAGACAGTAGGGAGAAGAACAGACAGATCGACTGAAATACACTGCTGAGGGGTGCAGCAAGCGAGACAGGAGAGGTCTGCTGCACCATGTGGGTTAGCAACCTAGATGGGGATTGACTAGTGAGTGCTGCAGTGGCTTCCAATAGCTTCCTATAGCCTCATAGTGCTGAGACTTAGCCCCTTGTACCACCAGGGAGGCTGCCTGATCTCAGCAATTTAAAGGCCTGCACCTAATGCTTAGAGATGAATGATTTGCCACTATGATTGTGGGCAAGTCATTTATTCCTCATCTCGAAAATAGACCTGATAATTCAAACTGTCTTTTAATGTTGTTGTGCGTAAGTAAAATTCTGGCCGGCATAAAGTAAATAGTAAGCAAATATATGTTACCACATACCTCCTTCTACCTTTACTGCACCAGTACTTCCTTTGAAATGACTCTGAATAGTTTGTTTTCAGGTTTACTACATTGCTTGAAAACTCTTCAAAGTTGTTAATATGAGCCTCTCAGGCTACCCTGGCAGCATAGTGACTTATGGTACAACTCTGAATGTAGACTGTCTGGATTCTGGCCCAAGTCAATCATTTACTAACATGTGACCTTGGCTAAGTCACTAATCCTAACTGTAGCTCACTGTGATAATAGAATCCACTTTGGTTTGTTTGTAAGCATCAGTTCATTTAATCGTCTTAGAATAGCGCCTGTCAAGTAGCAAACACTTCTCTATATTATTATGATTATCATCATCATCAACACATTTCTCTCCTCCTTTTCCTTGACTATTTTATCCCACAGGTTGGCTCAAATAAGGGGTAGCTGGTAAGAGAAAATGCTTGGACTTTAATTTAAAATTTAATCAAGGGCCCCCCTGGTGGCCTAGGGTTTAAGTCTCCATGCTATTACTGCTACGGCCCGAGTTCGATCCCGAACCAGGGAGCTAACCCACATGGCACAGCAGACCTCTCCTATCTTATCCGCTTTTCCCCTGAGCAGTATATTTCAGTAGATCTGCCTGTTCTGCTCCCCACTCTGTCTCTGGTGAATCCTTTCACACCCCCACCCCCACCCCACACACACCTTCAATCTATGCTCTAGTTCTTCTACACAAAATTTTTTAAAAATTAATTTAACTTTCTAATTTAATCCTAGCTTCTCCTGGGGGGTGTGTGGCTATGTCTACTGAAAAGTCTCTTGGAAAGTGGGAGGTAAAAGACTGCAAAAGCTTCAGAGCACTTTCAATTTGTAAGAAATTAAGTGGACCTGCTGAACCTGAGGAGGCAGCCCCCAAGCCTGAAGACCCCTGTCCTGCAGGCTGGCATAGTTTCCCTTCAAGTCTTTCTTGTTATAAGGTATAGTAAAATTCTTGTTCAATGCCTCAATGAAGTTACCTTTTAGCAGTCTAGTTCATGTCCTTGTACAAATTAGCTTGCTCACCAGACATATGTTTGACCTACCTACGTGTTTGGGAGCACAGAGCTCCTGTCAGAATAGCATTGATGCTCAGATGTCAGACAGCTCCATCCCACACTCCACTTGTGTCCGACTCCAAAGAGCAGGTCCAGAGCCAGAAGTTACTCTTTCCTAGGGTTCTTCTGTTCAGGGAAGTGGAGAGAGTGGCATGCCACGCTGACACTTGGCTGATGATTCTCACAACCCTCTTATTCTTGTTGTCAAAGGAAGAGTTCCGTCACTTCTAACAATGTAAAAAATATATATTTTAAGATCTCTATCAGTCATCTATGCCACCTTCTGTCAGTATTGACAGACCAAGGCAGTCTGCTGTACTTATACACATCTAAGTGTATTATGTTCAAAACTGTGTTGTTAGCACATTTCTTCAAAGTCCACTCCCCAAACACTCCTGTATCCTTTACAGCCTTCCCTGCTAGATCATGTTATCTCTCAAGGTCCTAGAGACATAAGAGAACATGGTAACTTTTTGGAGCAGTTTCCCAGCCTGGCTGAGGAAAGCCATCCATTCTGACAATAGTGGCTAGCACCTGTACTGGCATTTGGTTGACACTTTCGGCGAGACCTGTCTGTGTCACGGTATATGTGCATTTACCTGTGTCTTCATACACCTGTAAGAATCCATTTCAGGAGCCCACACATTTGACATTAATTGACCTCACAATTGCGAATACTTCATAATAATTAGAAAACAAATGATTATTATATTTTGTTAAGATATTTCATGAAGAAAGAATTGTTAGAAAGAGGAACTGGGAAGAAGCTGAGAGATTCTGCCAAGCCCTTGGAGCACACCTCCCTAGCTTCAGTCACGTGGATGAAATAAAGGAATTTCTTCACTTTCTAATGGACCAGTTCAGGTAATATTTTTAGAATGTAATCTTCTATGCTAAATTTGATATCACCACAAATCCCAATTATAAACATAGTTAACATTTAGTGGAAATCTTTTCTATTTTTTACATTCTTAGACATATATTTTCCACAGGATATGCAATGCTTAATTATTTTTAATCACAAAAGTAATATATATTGAATTCAAAAAACAGGAAATCACAAAGAAAAATATGAATCACCATAATCCTTTTACTCATAGGGACCATATTTTATTTGTACACTATCCTAGTGGCTAACACAAGGCCATATTAAGCAGACTGTGTTGTCTACATAATACATGCTCCATCAATAAAGAGATTGTTTGCCCACACTATACTTAGAAAGAGAACAAATTTTAAAACCAACATTATACCATCATTTGAAGAGAAGGAAGGAAGGAAGCAAATTCATTTATAGCAGAAAGTGATTCTAAAGCTTTCTCCATGGACACCTTAGCTTTTCATTGCAGGAATTGACCTTTCTCAGCAAGATGTCCATTGCCCAAATTGTGTATTGCATGTCAAGGAGTTAAGTCAGATTAGTTCTATATTTTTCCTAATCTAAATTCCCCATCTCTATTTGTATTTCAATGAAAAGGATTCATGGTGCACCAAGTCGTTAAGACTCTAAGATCTTTGTGACTCTTAATGGCAGCCCACCAAGGAAAGCTATTGTGGAGCAAAATCAGTCATGGGATTAGAGAGGAAAGCCTTGTTTGCAATGCCACTGCTGCTGTGTGCACTACCTCCTGTGATGTGGCATGATG
Source organism: Scalopus aquaticus (assembly GCA_004024925.1). NCBI lineage: Eukaryota > Metazoa > Chordata > Mammalia > Eulipotyphla > Talpidae > Scalopus > Scalopus aquaticus. Next base: position 223,925 of record PVIJ01001002.1, on the reverse strand, counting down.
GATTTAGATATAAATCTAAGGCTTTACAGGCTAAGCACCCTCATCAAATAGTGTTTATTGGGGGTTATGGCAGAGATACTGTTTTCCTCAGATACCAGATGCAGCAGGAAATTTGATTGAGTAGGAATTTTAACACAAATACACATATTAACCTTTTGTGTAATGTCTTCTTAACCTAATAGCCTTAAAATCATATTCTTAGTGCTTGAAGTAGAAGAAATTTATAAAAAGAGAATTTCAGTTTGATTTGATTCCCCAGTTATGATTAAATTTTTCCCTCAATTTTCCTGAAGTTCACATTAGAACTATACGTAAGTTATTATGATTTCCAATTTCTTTTATTTCTCTGCCTACAAATAAGCCAAGTCAAATCAGGACTAAGTTACAATTGAGGAAATATTTTCTACCTCTTATTACACAAAAAAACACAAATAGCTACTAGTTTCTATATTTGTAACACATTAATGAATCCCTTGAAATGTAAGGTGAAAACTTTAAATATATAGATTGAAATGAAGTTCAACCTCAGAAAGTAGTGAAGGTTAGAAATTTTGGACAATGGGGCAAACTGCTTTCTGGGAAACTATTCTCTGAGATGTAGCAGAGGAGAGAGACTGCATTTGAAAGTAGAGGTTTTTAAGTGGGAAAAGGTGAGGCTAATAGAGGAGTGGGTAGAACGGTTGAGGACAGATCTCTGTAGAGACTTTCTGTCTCTTTGTTTATATCACTTGTTTTTATACTAACTACAGTAAATGCAAGTGGCAACTAATCTTTGGTCATCTGCCTGTTTTTTACTATTCATTGTATAAAGATAAAATGCCTAATGCTTATTTTAAGAAGCATGGAATTCTATACAAATTCCCAGGCCCAAAATACATAATGTCTCGAGTTGGAAAAATGAATTTATATCCCCAATTAAGTGTGAGGAAGCAAACTTAACCTCCTCATTATTTTAGCCAGCTGACTTTTTAATTATGCTGTATGTGACAGTTATCTAGATCCTGTGGTTTAGAAATCCAACAATTGGGAAGTATGATATATCAAGCTTGTAAGAAACCTCTGATTCATTGAAAATACAAATGCAGTTTCCTGTTATAATTGCTAAATTCAAACTGGATTTAATTATTTCCACTTGATTTATCTTAAGTCTATACAAATCAGTGATCTTTCTCTTTGAAAGAAAACAGTAAAAGAGTAAAAACTGAAAGAGCACAGTCCTCACATTCTATTGCAATAAGTTGAAAAGCTTGAGGATGAAAAATTACTTATTGATATTTAAATATGAGGGTATGTTGAACAGGAGAAAGAGGCAAAGAAAAATTGTTTTATTTAAAGTTGAGAAATTAACTTAAAATTAAATGTGCTCTAGTCTTTGATTCTCTAAGAAAGGTGGGGTCTTTTTTGTACTTTAAAAGGGTAGGTTTATTAGGAAAAAGCCACTGCTTAAACATAGGTAGACAGAGAGCTGCTGCTTTTGAAAGGGGCAGTTTTGGGGAAAAAAGAAGTCTGCATAAACACAGGCAGGTATTTCTGGGACAAGAGTTGCTAACAAATGTTCTTAAATACAGACAACTTTTATTTCCTAGTGGTCTTATAGCTATACATTCCTATATTCCCTATATTTTACTGAACTAGGGAGTAGGAATTATTTTTAGATTTGGATCCTATTCCTTCTCTAATATGTGTTATATTCATAAGCATATAACATTTATATATGTAAATATATATGCAAATATAATTTGCACTCCCATGCACCATATGTCATTAAAAGGTTACACTATAGGGAAAGTGGTCTATAGACACCTAAAATTATAATACATTTAAGAGAATATTTTCAAGTGGGGTTAGAGCTTACAATGCTTGTTTTTAGTGGTTATATCACTTCTTTTTATACTGTTAATATCTTCCTGGCTAAAGCATAAATTTAATCGAAGAGAATAAATCACTTAACAATGTATGCCACTGTTTCATTTGATGTCTTTCAAAGATGGTCCTCTATTTTCTTTCTTTATGTATCGCTTATCTCCTTGGCTAGCTTATGTGTCATCTGAGGATAGGTATTAAGCCTTGTAGGTGCCACACTTCCCTGTGGCACCACTGTGCCTAGCTTAATACCTGTGTACTATTGTTATAGTATGAGTATTAAATAGAATCACTTAAGTGATTGCTTAATTAGATTGCTCATGGAGTTTGGTATTTAAAAATATTTGACTGTTTACTTCAGTAGGGAGTAGGAATGATTTTTTTTTTAATTTGTTTAGTAAAAACTTAGCCAAATAGTTTGTTGTGGATTTTAAAGAGAAGATATTTGATAGTATTACATTAAAATGTTTTAAGAAAATACCATTGTTGTATTTAACTGTATTGAAAACATTGTCTAATATTGAAGCTCTGTAGTAAAAGTTTTGAAATGATCATTTTCTTCCTCTTAAGTTCAAAGTAGAATCGTTTCTGCCTTTCATATGAAAAAAAAGTTTTAAGACATATGGTACTTTTATGATAGCTATGCCATATTTAGGGTTTAATTTCTTTTCATAAAACTGTTATAACTTGAAACTGTGCTTTTAATTAGTGACAAGGTCTTTTGATAAACACAGGAGCACTTCAGACATACAAATGTTTAATATTTTTGCCAAATGCTATGTTTAAATTTTATTTTAACATTTCCTGTTTACACAGTGTCCAGCGTTGGCTATGGATAGGTTTAAATAAAAGAAGCCCAGATTTACAAGGATCCTGGCAATGGAGTGACCATTCACCAGTAAGTGTAAACTTTCTTCTTTGGGGTAAGGTAGAAAGAGTATGTGCTTCAAAAACAAGTGGATTGTGAAATGATATAGCCATATAACTCATGACTATAAAAATTGTGTAGCTCTATTTATCTTTATTGAAATGGAAATAGATTTCACATATGTGAAGTAGGGGGATAAAACAAGTCACGTAATTCATTTTTATTTTAAAAAATATTAGCTCTTTCTATATTGTAAAAAATTACTAAAATAGGCCTCCCTAGTGGCGCAGCAGTTAAGCACTGCGCTGTGGAGCTGTCAGCAGTGGCAGTGGCGATGAGAGTTTGACGCCCAGCTGAGGAGATTCCCACATGGAGTGGCAGTGATAAATAGAGCTCCTGCCTCGCCTGCTGCTCCCCTCAGCAATGTATTTCCATCAGTCTGCCTGTTCTGCTCCCTACTCTGTCTGGTGAACCCTCTCGCCACCCCACGCCTCTGGCCTATACCCCAGCTTGTATGCATAAATAAATAAATCCTTAAAAAAAATTACTAAAATACAGATAAAATTGTTACATCTGATTATTAGTGTTTTTTTCCCTTTGTACTGTTTTTTATTTTCTTTTTTTTACAATAAGAAGCTTTTATTTTTATTACCTAAAATATTAGCTGTATAAAAAGGAAAGTATCATTATTGAGTGAAATAATTTATTTTGAGGAAAACTTAAAAGTCCTTAAATATTATTTCAAATATTTACATTACCCTAAAGAGAAGTTTTAGAGGAGTAAATTATTTTCAAATAATTTGAAATAAGCTAACTCCAGCTGTAAACTTAGCATAACATTGACCTCTTCTGAAACTATAGTTTCCTTTTTTGAGACGATCATGATATTATGGCATTTTCTAAGTCCACTCATGATTTATCATCCTGATATTAAAAAAAAGAGAGGTGAAAAAGTTTTCCTTTTGTGGCATATAACACACTTGAATTATGAAAGCTGCCTAAATTACATCTAAATTGCAAATATTTATACATCAGTCTTAAATTCTCAGGCCTCTCTTGTCTTTTAGGTGACTACTATTATCATGGAAAATGAGTTTCAGCAGGACTATGACATCAGAGACTGTGGCGCTGTCAAGGTCAGTACAAAGCTGGAAAATCTGCATTAAAAAAATAAATAAACCTGGCATCATGTATAGTCAGGAAACAGATCCATTAAGGGCCTTTTGTATGTGGAGCATGACATTAAGTGCAACAGGAGGGAAGAAGTACACCTATGGCCTGGCCCTCAAGCAACCTAACTTCCACTTAGTTTGAGAAGATAAAACTCATAATTCAAGAAAGAAGGCTCTCATTATTGAGCAGTAATAACAGTAATAAACTCCAAATGAGTGGGTTGAGGAGGGCTAATGAAACTCAGAAGAGGAAATGAGTCGTATGGCTTTTTTCCAGGAAGAGGTGGAATGTGAACTGGGTGTGTGGATAGGGTTGGTGTAAGTAGGATATAGCCTCATGTTAGAAGGTTTTCTAATGGGGGAATGATGTGATGAGGTGGCATAAAGTGGGAATAGAAGGGGAGGGTTAAAGCAATGAGAGCAGAATACAGATCAAGAATTTTTAATTTGCACTGTTGAAAACAAAGTTCGGATATTATATTGATACAGATTAGGGAGTTTGGACATTTTTTGTAGGCAACGATACATTATTAAAAGTTTTTGACATGCACCAAGGAGCATATGAAGAAGACTGACCTTAAGACAGATTTCAAAACATAGCAGCTAGATTCAGATGACCAACTGTCTTCTTTGCAGAATTTGTTTATTTATTCAGTCCATAGCAATAGTTCAAACAGTCTCTGATGCTCTAGGGGAAACAATACTAAGAAGGTCTAAAACAGGAATTGGCTTCACAGAACTTACTGTCTAGTAGGGGATAATGACAAGTAAATAAGTACTTACAAGGGCGGGGACAAGAAAAGTATAAGTTTATGCAACAACAAGAGTGTTATGAAAGAGTAATAACGAAGGTGCTGGTGGTGGTGGTAACAGTGGTGAGAGCTTAACTGTCCTCTGGTGAGCACAATATTGGCTTGTCATTTAGATTATTGCACTTAAGCAATCTTGTGCAGTAGGTACTGTTACCATATTCATCTTATGAGGGAGAAATTGGAGCTCTGAGTAACTTACATGATTACAGAACTGATATTTAAATACAGATGCATCTGGGTCCACTGTACTATTTGACTAGGCATTTATAGCACAGTCAAAAGAGGTGATGTCATTTTTGGAGTTGATGGGTTTGGAGAGCGGGGTCCTTGGGTTCACTCTGGGAAAGGTTTTACCAGAGATCCCCTTTCAGCGGCACACTGTGAGTTTCCCAAGCGAGTTTCTCCACTACACAGAGGTGTTAGTTATATTTAAAAGAGCAAGTTTATCACGGGGAGGGACAAAAGAATAAAGGACACTTGCATAGACACAAGCAGGCAGAAAGAGCTGCCCCAAAAGGGACAGATTTGCTAGGAGAGAGATCTGCATGGTCGCAGGCAAGCAGCTTTGAGGATAGCTGCCTCTGCTGAGGGAGGTCAATAAAGAGAAGCCCCAGCACAGTTCAGGTCACAGGCAGGCAGGAAGGCCGCTGCCCTGCGGAGGGACAGAGAGTTGGTGAAAAGGACACCTGCATAGACACAGGTGGGCAGAAGGACAGGTGCCCCATGTCATTGCAGAGATTACACTGATGGAGTCTTCTTTTCTTTGGGAGGGGTTCATTTCTTCTAGAAGTGGTTTGTTTGCTGTTGATTTTGAATAACTATGTAGAATTCGAAAGGGGCCCGGAGATTCTATAATGGCCGTCAATCTCCATATCTTTACCCCAGGCTAACACTCCTGACACTCCCTACAGTAGTCTGATACCTGCTTGGATGTTATGTTTTGTGATCTAGGCATTGGCGCCTAAGAATTTTGGTTTCTGTAGTTGGGTTAATGGTCATGTTAATCCCTTCTACCCCCACCTCCTTGTGTGAGTCAGGTTCTAGTCTTGTGATGCCTCCTTTAAGCTTTCTATTCTTTTTCTTCCATCATTCGTACTAGTTTATGAAGAAAATAGTACATTTTAATTTAGATATTTTGAATCCACACTAGCTGTAAGAACTATCCAGTAATAAGTAGAAAATAAGACTGGAATTGAAGGGAAGATGTATATTAAAGAAAAAAAAGAACCAAGAAGTAGATTTGGGGAAATTACCAATACATAAAACATAAGAAAATGAGAAAGGAAGAGATATCTAGATAATATCTTTGCTATAGAAACCCAAGAGAGAGATTCAGGATGGTGGGTAACCAGATATGCTTCAGGGAAGGTTGATACAAAGAACTGAGAAATAACTTTTAGTAATTGACTCATCATCTCATGCCATTTTTATACAATTTCCAATTTAACATATGAAAAGGGGAAAACTTCAGAGGAGCTCGTGAAGTTTCCAGAACACTTATGTAATAAACTGTCTTCTATGTAAATGGAATCCCATGCATAAAGAAATTTGAAAATCTACCACAAAATTGAATAATAGAAAGACTGATACAGTCTACATCAAGAATGAGGCCAGCCAGGGTAGTGTTATGAAAGAAGAATCCTACCTCACCTGCCACAGTACCAACCAGAATTTTGGCCTTGACAAAGAAAAAGTCCAAAAAATGATAGTTGTGCCTCACAGGTCATGTCCTCCCTTTTCATTTCTCCCCTCCTTGCTGACTGGAATTTGTAAAGACTCGCCTTGGGCCTGTAGAGGAGGGCAACATCTTAGCAATGCAGAGCAACAGCAAAGAAGGAACTTGGGCCCTTAATGGCAGATTTTCATGTCTCTTTTTCACAGATCTACTTTAATTATAGCCTGATGTTTGGAAACAACTGAATTACTTGTTCATTTCTAGTTTGTTCTATCCCAAATTTAAAGGTGCAAGAGTCTATAATTTTATAACAACAAAACCAGAAAATAACATTAATTTGCATTTTGGGCATAGCATAAACATGGACATAAATATGACCTTATATATATATCCTTTATTATCCCCTTTGAAGGCTCTTACTGTTTAAACACTACATTTGTTTATATGTTCATTCATTAAACAAATATCTTAGGTGCTATAGCTAAAATAGAGATAATAACTATAGAATTTAGAGTTTGGTGTTTTATAAATGCTACATCAACTTCAAAATATTCTGCAATCCTCTTCCTTCTTTAGGCTGTTCAGAGGCCATGGCGAAGAAGCTGGTATTACTATGATGACAGAGAATTTATATATTTAAGGCCTTTTGCTTGTGATACAAAACTTGAATGGGTATGCCAGATTCCAAAAGGTAAGTGGTAATTATTCCTTTCATAGAATTCTTATGTGAACATTGTGAATACTGAGCCAAAAATACCTAAGAAAGCATTTTACTCTATAATTATAATTTTAAAAGTCTATGAAGATGCAGTAACTATATTAAGTTCCATCCTACCTGACTCCTTGCCCCAATAGAAGACTGGTTTATTAAAATTTAATGGTGCCTTCCTCTTTTATAGAAGAATTTACATAGTAGATATAATTTAAGGCTAACTTAGGGAGGTTAAATCTTGGAATGGAAGATTATTTCAATAAAAATGAGAGATAAAGCAAAAGAAATTATTTTAGTTTTAATTTTGATGGGAAGTGAAAAAAACAAAATGAAGCTCAGTTTGGGACAAAATGTGGCAAGAGTCAAGAAATCGAAGTTTGTCCATCACTGAGATTTAGAAAGACTTTTCAATGAACTCTGAAACTGCTAATATATAGTTAATTTGGACAATGTCTCTGATTGGAAGCGTGAATGGTGACACTCCCATTACTCAATGGCATCTGCTCCATGCCACAGTGTCGTTGCTTCCTATAGAGTATTCCTACAGTGGAAGCATTATCTGTCTCCTTCCCTGTTTGAGTGGTGAGTTGGGCCTAAGGCAACCTTAGAAATGACAAACCAGTAACCACAGGAAGTATTACAAAGAGCATGTGGTTTTCTGTTTTTCTTCCTTATATATTTTAAATTTTTTTTTATTTATTATTTTTTTAAATATATATTTTTATTGTTTCATTGTTTATTTATTGTTTTATTGTTTTTATTTATGTCTTTTACATTTTGTATTCCCCTTGGGTAGCCCACCACCAATTCACCCATGATCCATCTCCATGGTCCCTTGTGTTCTTTTCTATTCCATTTTGTGCCCTTTTCCTCCCCTCCCCCCACCCGCTGATTGTCTCTCTCCTATTTGGTTTCCTTATAGTCCTGTTATAAGTGAAACCATTCGATATTTTTCTCTTTCTTTCTGGCTTATTTCACTGAGTATGATCCCCTCTAGTTCCATCCATGTCGCTGCAAATTGCATGTGTTTATCTTCTTTCCATGCTGAATAGTATTCCATTGTGTATATGTACCACATCTTCTTGATCCAATCATCTATTTTTGGGCATCTGGGTTGCTTCCATACCTTTCCTATTGTGAACAGTGCTGCAATGAACATACGGGTGCATGTATCCTTTCGGATTAGTGTTTTTGTGTCTTTTGGGTAAATTCCCAAAAGTGGGATTGCTGGGTCATATGGAAGCTCCATGTTTAGCAGTTTGAGGAATAGCCATACAGCTTTCCAATGTGAACTGGTCCAACCACTATGGAAAGCTGTATATTTTTAAATTTTAAATAGAAGAAAATTAACTGACTTAGCAAGTATCAATCAATAAAACAAATAAATAAGTCTTTGAAATAATTGCACTCACCTTCTTTCCATGCAGAAACCAATCTAAAAGCTAGAGAAAGAACTTACCATCTCAGTCTATTTGCAGTCATTTAAAGCAATCAACCGATTGCTTGGTCCAGGAATTAAATGTTTCACTAACTCCCCTTTTGCAGTCCCTATGTTTCCAAGTTCAATGTGTTACATTCATGTGGTTTGTATATTTTCTTGGTTATTAGAACAAAGTCAACTAAATCATTCTTATTAATGTGTATTTTCTGTTTTTTTTTAAGGAAAATTTTCTTTTCAATTACCTGAAAAACCATGCCTTTTCTTAGGCGCTTGCCTTTTTTATTACCTGATCCAACCAGTTTTAATTTATCCTTCCTCTAAAAGGTCTAAAGGGATATTTTGATAACCTAAAACTTTAAGTACATCTATTACGGATATTTGTTATTTTTTAATTTTTTAATAATAGTTTCAAAAATAAGGCTGATAAAAATGTTTTAGGAAAATACCTATAATAACACTACCCAAATACAACCTTTTTAATATAATATTTCTTGATGCATTTTATACAATTCATACTCTTATATTTTAAAAAAATCGTATATTCTGCTTTTCTCACTAATTTTAAAAAATTTACTGATTAGACATGGCTTCCCCCAATACCCAAATAAGAAGTCTTTGACAAGAACATGATGGGGTTCAGATTTGGGGGTTCAGTGAATGAAGTCCTTGGTTTCCCTCTGAGAAAGGGTTAAATAGCTTCTCATTTAGCAACACATGGCATATTTGCTAAGGAAAAAGATGTTTGCATATAGGTGAATAGGCAAAAGCTGCATTTTAAAAGGGCAGGTTTATTAGGAAATTGAGAAAGGGAAAGAGAGGTACTTGCATAGACACAGGTGAGCAGTATTGGAATAAGACCTGCATTTTGCCAGAGCAAGAGTTATCTTTATATAGTGTCCTTTGGAGGAATTCATTCCTTTGTAGAATTTTATTTACTACTGAACCCATCACTTCTAATTCTGGTTGGGTTCATCTGTAAGGACTGGTGTTTCTTTGTAATGACTGACAGTTTTCTGTATCCCCACTTCCAGTCTTTGCCTACGGATCTTCCATAGCAAGTTTGGGTCTTTAATCATGTCTACCCCACCTCTAGTTTCTGGCCGGGTGGAGCTTCCATCCTAAATTTTCTACTCTAAGCTTCCATCAATTGCAAACAAGAAACTATATTTTTAACAGATTTGAAACATTATAGATATTATCTATAAGTAGAGAACTGATTCAAAGAGAGAACCGGAAGATGCTGGATACATACGTAGGCCTCTGAGTAGGATTTTCTTAAGCAACCAGCCCTGAAATGACAGCAAAATTAAGAATAGCTACTTTACTGTGATTTTTAAGATTAAATATACAACTTGAAACCAGAATGCCCTAAGGCCAGTATGAAAAGAGAGTGGAAAGCAACTAGCATCCTGGGAGGAACTGATTGCTGTCTGGGAATGTTTAGGGCGCTTCCTAAGGGCACCCTTCTACGATCTTCACACTGTCTTTGTGAGTTGGGCACTTGCGTCTCATTTCTTTTAAAGATTTATTTTCATTTATTTATACATACAAGAATGGGGGTATAGGCCAGAGGTGCAGGGGGTGAGATGATTCACCAGAAACAGCGGGGAACAGAACAGGCAGATCTTCTGAAGCAGACTGCTAAGGGGAGCAGTGGGTGAGACAGGAGAGGTCTGCTCCACCATGTGGGTCAGCTCCCTGGCCAGGGATCGAACTCAGGCCACTCAGACCACAGCGGCAATAGTGTGCTAGTGCTGAGACTAAACCCCTGCACCAACAGGGAGGCCCTGAACCTCATTTTTATAGAGTAGAAAGTTGAGGGTCAAGGAGTTGAGCAACTGGTCCAAGGTACCACAGGGGCATGTGGTCTGGGAGCCTTCAGACACCGACACACCCAACTTCAAGGCCCGTAATTCTTTGTAACGTGTGTTTCTATCCAAGACTCCTGGGTGATTTCTATTATTTTCCTCCCAGTTTTATTTCTCACCTTCTCAAAAGGTTTAGTATTCGATGGTTGTACATTGTTTCCAAAGATTTTCTAGTGTTCAATAAACTTGACCAACCGAGGTTTTCAGAATAACTGTTCAAATTCCATTACGTAGAGAAGTGGTTCCTGAATAACCTAATCGTGCTATAATGATTATCTTGGTGCATACACCCTAGTGCTTCTATGTGATGTATACAGTATCATTTACTAGTGACTTACTGGATACAGGGTAGAAAAGTCCTAGTGATGCTTTACTAATATTTAATAGACTGCCTTTTTGATTTCCAACTAAACAACTTCAGATCCTACAAAGATTGTAAGCCCTTTTGAGTTACACTAAATGTTCCACTCAAAGTATGCTGTGATCTGTAATTGAATACTAAACTTAAGTTACTTACTTTCTTCCTTATACAGGCCATACCCCCAAAACACCAGACTGGTACAGTCCAGGTGAGTTAAAACAAAAAACTAAAACCTAGCCAAAGCTGCTTTTATCTTTATAAGAATGTATTTGATTTTTTAATCATATAAAAATGTCCAGGCAGGAAAGGTGATTGGCTGGTTTGGGATGGGGCTGTTGCTGGACTTGTCCTTCTCTATGTACAGGGGGTAACAGAATCACTCACTGGCTCAAAAATCCTGGGTTCCTTCCAGGCAGCCCTGTCCTGGCCAGAAAGAACCAGTAATCCAAATGTTTTATTACTTGTAAATAGTTTTGAACATTAATCCATGCTTGGAGGATGTGGTTTAGTTTGGACAGACATAACTCTGATACTCTTCTTCTTCTTTAGAGCGTGCTGGTATCCATGGACCTCCAGTTATAGTAGAAGGGAGTGAATATTGGTTTGTTGCTCATCCTCACTTAAACTATGAAGAGGCTGTCCTGTATTGTGCTAGCAACCACAGTTCTCTGGCTACTTTAACATCTCTTTCACGACTAAAAGCCATCAAAGCCAAAATAGCAAATGTAATTTAAACCTATATATTTTTAAACACTTTTCTTATTTTTATATTTATTCTATTTGAAATATCTTCCCCAAATTTCCAAAAGTTAACTCTAAAGTAAGAATTGCCTAACAACATCTAAATTCATTGATCTATGTTAGAAAAGCTAAATATAATTGCTTAATGTTTTAAAGTATTCAGGATTATAGATGTCAATTATTAAAATGAGCATCAATAGATAATATGAGTTATTCTAATTCCTTATCACATGTTGTTCTGAAAGTTAACTTTATAGTTAACTTGAGTTTATTTCTATGAGAAGCTTTACAAAATCACATTTTGGAGAAAAAATAATTTAGCTTTTTAAATTTACTGTACATTACATTAGGACACTATATGTCTAGTTACTATGCTCATAATTACAGTAATCATATCTTCTGTATGCAAAATAGAACCCATGAATATACAAAGAGTTTTCTATCTACTTTTTTGGTAAAAGGATCTGGTTTGTGTAAAAAAATGGAATGTCTAGATATTTTAATGGTTATGCTAGGAAAGGGTATTTAAATCAAAACTCTCCTAGAAAGTTTGACTCATATAAGGGTGGGTATTTGGTTTGTTTTTCAGATTTCTGGTGATGAACAGAAGTGGTGGTTGAGAACTTCGGAGCAGCCAATAATAGATCATCGTTCCTTCTAGTATGTGACATCACTGATGCTCTTTGTAAAGCTGGCATTTAAAAGAAGCAGTCCCAAATTTCCTTTTATTAAATGGATTACTATTCATAATTAGTCTTAAACATTAACCCATAAACTGCCTATAGTAGTCAAATCCTTTTGCATGCTAGCATCAAGAAAAAATCGGTATAAAATGTCCTAATATTAAATTTAGAATTAAAATTACAATAGAAAACAGAGTGGAGCATGTAACTATTTATGCGTTGTCAAATCTCGTTCTCTTTCAGTTCACGATATTATTGGCATCACTTTCCTATCACATTTGGAGAGGACTGTGTGTACATGTCTGCCAAGTCCTGGTTTAGCGGTAAAGTTAATTCCGAATCCTTTAATGTTGATTATATAACATGTGAGCCTCAAATTCAATTACTAGCTTACTCTTGATTTCCTTTTGATTATGTGTTTGGTAGCTTCATTTTATTTTAATGCATTGCTAATGACAATTGCTCTAATTCCAAATGCAAATAAAGGTGCTTTTCACTATGAATATTTTTACTTCTTTTATCCCCAGGTGGTTGCTTAGAAATAAACTTGCCATTTTCATAACTGATAAGCACATAGACAGATTTACAAAGATAAATAGACAGTAGTTCAAAATATAGTTTAGCTCTCTTTCCTCCTCATTAACCTTCATTCAACTCTTGCCACGAGGAAATGGGGTCAGTATACCAAATGTGTGTGTTATTATAAGCAATGTTATAGATATATTATAACCCATTGATATGAATGAAATTGAAGACAAAAATGACTGGAAATAAAAGGAATATATTTTAACCATTTGGGAACGAATCGACTTAGTTTTTTTTACCAAGGGATTTTCATAACGACCTCACTGGAAGTCTCACCACAGTAATCCTGTTTTTCATTTCTCAGATTTAAATAAACCAGCAGACTGTAGTACCAAATTGCCCTTCATATGTGAAAAATATAATGTATCTTCCTTAGAGAAGTACAGTCCAGATTCAGCAGCCAAAGTACAATGCTCTGGGGATTGGATTCCTTTTCAGAATAAGGTAAAAAGACAGGTGCTACAATGTGTAAATGATGGTTGCTTTTGTGATGGTTATATGACCTGTGGCAGAATGACAACACATGTGACTTTACTCAGATACCTTTTGCACATTTCAGTATGGCACCTGATCCTCTGTTGCCAGAAACCAAGTTAACTCTCTTAGTCATGCCTACAGATCTTTCGAAGTACACTGTTCCTTTCCTGTTGCTACTCACACTTACGTTATCAGTAGGTAGGAATACATTAATAGTCAGAACTATCTCTATGGCATGTAAAAAAACTCACTTAATGTTCAGCTCGTAGATACTCCCCCTTAAGTAATACAGCCATGCAATATCTACCAATCAAATTAGACCAGCATTTCCCAACTACTTTATGGGAACTACAAATATGCTAACAAAATGTTAAACATTAATCTTGCTTCCAAAAGGGGGATTATGAGTAAGTAGATTTAGAAAATTATTGCAGTTTGTATCTCCCTCTTTGAGATGGACAATCCACACTGGCATATGTATCTCTTAGGAAATTCATTTGGCTGCTAAAAAGAGTTTCCTACCCTGTGTTTAAAACATTTATTCTCTTGTACAAGAGAAGTTTGCAGGTAATCAAGCCTGGCGTTAGTGTGGAAACTCCAAAATGTTTTCAAAAATTGTCTCTTTTTATCTTTCGATTCTGCCTTTCTTACATAAGTTTCTAAGTTCAGGTTCAGGGACTTCTCACTACAGTCTTTTCTAGAAGCTACCCAATAGCATATATTTCTTTGTCCTTCAGTCTATAAGTAGACTGAAAAACAGTTTGTAGAATGTTTCAAGGAACACGATGTGGTACATACTAATCTAAACTATCGTGACCCGTGTTACAACATGGAAGAGCCTTGGAAACATTATGCTAAGTGAATAAATCCATCATAAGAAGGTCTATATGATTACAATATATGAGGAACTTAGAGTAGTCATAGAGATCATTATTATACAGATAGAAAATAGAATGGTGGCTGCCAGGGCTAGGGGAGGGGGAAATGGGGAATTATTGTTTAGTAGGCATAGAGTTTCAGTTTTGTAAGATGAAGAGCTCTGGGGACAGATGATGGTTGACAGTAGTGCAATGTTGTGAATGTATTTAATATCTCTAAACTGTACATTTAAAAAATGGTTAAGATGCTAAATTTATGTGTATTTCACCACACTAAAATTTGGGGAAAAACAAAAAACAAATAAGCTAACAGGATCATAATGTCAGAAAGAAAATGGAAGAGATGTGTCTGACGGCTGAAAACATCTGTGGTCAAGTTAAGATATTAAGGGTATGTTTTTACTTATTAAAGTTAAGACACTCTTTTTCCCTCCAAGGTATTGCGGACTAAATTAAATTACCTAGTTGATATAAATTTGAATAAAATATTCTTCCAAGAGAAGGGGGATATTTTCTTTTAAAATGAGGTTGGTTTTATTTATTTATATATATCTCTGTGTGTGTGTGTGTGTGTCTGTATAATATAATAAAATAAATAATATATAAATAAAAAAACAACCTCATTTTAAAAGAAAAAATATATACACACACACATATTTAATACATACATACATACATACATATATATGGAGGTAATGATTAAGAGTACAGACTTTGAAATCGGATGGAACAAAGTCTAAATGCTGACCATACCACTGTATGGCTATTTTATTTATAGGTAAAATTACTGAACTTTCCAGTGTATAACTATTTCCATTGGTTGTGAAAATTAATTGAGATAATTCTATGCAGGCTCTTTTAACATTCAATAAGTGGGAAATTTAAAAAATAATCCGCGGAACATCTTTTAGTTGTTTAGAGAGTGTGAATGTATTCTTATGGTACTACTTTGTAAATGTCTATATTTCACAAACCAAAAAATTAGCAACCCTCTAAAAGATATAAGCTTTCCCACGTTGGACTCGTATGCTTCATTTGTGGTTTTTGTTTGCAGTGTTTCCTAAAGGTCAAACCCAGGTCCCTCACGTTTTCTCAAGCAACTGAAGTTTGTGTGTCCTATGGTGGTACCCTTCCTTCAGTGCTGAACCAGAGAGAACAAGGTAGCAGAATTGTTTGGAAACATGTTTTGTTCTGCTCTAGGGGTGAAGTTAGTTTGAGAATCTGTGGAGGATTAGCATGTAAAAATAACCTTATTAAACTATTTTTATAGGTAAAAGATTATCTTGATAGATAAGCAAGTATTATTCATTATTCATATGTTTTTAATTTGAACAAGTCAAATGCTTTTTTTTGAAAATATTTCTTTCTGACAGATTTTATTACATACTTACTTCCGGATATGGACACCACTGTATGGATTGGTTTGCGCTGGACTGCCTACGAAAGAATAAACAGATGGACAGATAATAGAGAGCTGACATATAGTAACTTCCACCCATTACTTGTTGGTCGGGGGCTAAGAATACCAACAAATGTAAGTTTTTTTTCTAAGTCAATATTATCTGTATAGCTCTGTGAAATCCCCAAGTCTTTTATAAATTATTGGATTAAGAACAAGGGCCTATAATGTGAGTCCTTTTATATGAAACATACAGAATAGGCAAATCTAAAGGTAAAAAGCAGATTAGTAGTTGCCAGAGAAGAGGGAGGTTGGAAGGATGGAAGGCGATAGCTAAGGAGTATGGGGTTTCTTTTCGGGTTAGTGAAAATGTTCCAAAATTGATTGGGTGTGAGAGTTGCACAACTTCTAAATGCTATAGAGTATATGATTTAAATGGGTGAAATGGACCATGTATGAATTTTTACTCAATAAGACTGTCATAAGAACCACAGAATCTTCCCCAGTCTTCAGGTAGATTCTCTAATTTTTCACTGTAGCATCAGATTCCATAGCACTATTTCATAATGATGTAAGCCCATCATAGTGAATTTATATTTTGCAAATGAAAGAAAATGCAAATGCTTTATTTAACATTTTGAGATTTGGGACTGTCAGCCTCACTCTTCTGAGGCAAATAATACAAAATTGATAATTAGTGATCATTTTTTCCTAAGAACTAAATACAAAAATATAGAAGAAAAGAAGACACTATATGAACAATAGTTATATTATACCATGATATTGCTGCCAACTACTTCTGTCCTCCCTATTTGCTGAATACAAAGCACCTTTTTTCACAAAGGGCAAAGATTAAAAACTTAACATAAAAGTCAAATCTCAAAATATGTCCTAGACAACAATCAACTGGTATTCCTGATATAATGTTACTTTGCGTAAGGTTTATGTTGGTGGCAAAGGGAATTCTGAATTGTCTGTAATTATGTACAAAGTGAGTATCAAAGTGATGTTTGGTAATAGAAAAATTTGGAAGTTATGTAAAAGTAAGCACGAAATAGAATATTTTTCCTGAGCCTACTTATATTTAGGCTGGTAGCTTTTAAGCTTTAAGCTTTCATAATAAGAAATACATTTAAATCACCATCCAGTACTTAGATATAAACATAATATCTATATATTTCAGGAAATAAGATACAAATATAATATCTATATATTTCTAAAGCTTATAGACATGATGCTGTCTTTCTTTGCTACTCTACTATAGTGTAGTCTAGTCTACTCTCATCTCTTTATCTGATACTGTTTCATTATCAGAAATGTGAGTGAAGATCCTCTGAAATAATTTCATGACCTTTTAAATGAACCTCAAACCATATTTGAATGCCAACCTAGGAAATCACATGGGTATTTTAGTATTTTTTCTTTTCTTCAAGGACTTTCCATACATTTTCTCCTTGATGTAGAAAAGATCACAGAATATATTCTATTCTATTTTTCTGACTTAGCATTATATCGTAAGTTGTTTCTTATACCATTAAAAAGCGTTCATGATAAGCATTTGTTAATTGTATCATTTGTTATTGAGGTAACATTGGTTTACAACACTGAATATGGTTTAAAGTTATAGGGTTACATCCTTCAGGTATATGTTACACGCCACACCCACCCCCAAGCACCTATAGTCCTCAACCATATTCCATTGTGTCCCCTCTCCCCCTCATTAGCTACTCTTTTCCTTCCCCTTCTGCTAACCTAATTCTATAGTGTCTACACAGTATTCTTGACAGCAACACCATCCTTTATTTAATCAATGCTGGGCATTTAGGCTCTTTCCAGTTTTACACAATCCTGACTAGTAATGCAATGAACATCTTTGTGCATGATCTTCGCTTGTATTTTAAGTTGACTCCTTTAAAGACAATGGGAGCCATATAGACAGATCAAAGGATATAGTTATAAAGCTCTGGTTACCAAATTGCCTTTCAGAAGGCTTTGTGAATTTATACTTTTGTCAGCAATATATTGTGATGTCCTTTTTATCCACGTCAGCATATTAATAATTTCTAACATTTATTGAGCAGCTAATATGTGTCAGGCACTCTGCTAACATATCACATGCATATTTCATTTAATCTGCACAATAGATGTAAAATAGGTCTTACTCCTCCCTATCCTAGAAATGCAGACGGAAAGAATCATGCAACTTGCCAGCATATGTGAAGCTTTTGTGTACAGAGTTGATATTTTAATCAGTTCCAAGAGCCTGTAGAGCCCGTGTTCTTAGCTTCGCTACTAAATCGCCTCAAATGAGCATCACCTTTTAAAAATTCTCACTAGTTTGGTAGTTTAAATGGTTTCATCTTTTTAATTTATAGTGCTCTGATTTCTAATGAAAACAAATTTCTATAAGTACATAATAATTTTCATTTCAACAGATGTGAATATTCTTATTCTTTGCCAGTTTATCTATCGAAGCTTTTATGTATTTCTTGTTGACTTTATGACTATGTAAATATTAAATGTGCTAACCCTGTGTTTCTTCTGTTTGCTGCAAATATATCCCCTAGGTTTTTTTTTTTTAAGATTTATTTATTTATGCATACAAGCTGGGGTGTAGGCCAGAGGTGTGAGGGGGTGAGAGGATTCACCAGAGACAGAGTGGGGAGCAGAACAGGCAGATCGACTAAAGTACACTGCTGAGGGGAACAGCGGGCGAGGCAGGAGAGGTTTGCTGCGCCATGTGGGAATCTCCCTGGCCAGGGATCGAACTCCTGCTGCAGTGGCTCTGGACAGCTTCATAGTGCTGCGCTCAACCTGTTGCGCCACTAGGGACGCCCCTCCCCTAGGTTTTTTTTTTTTTTAATTGACTCTAGATACCAAAAATATTACAGAAATAAGTTTTTATTTTGAGGGGATGTATTCAAATATGTTTATTTTCTTTTTTCCTCCATTGTTTTAAGTTAGAAATTCTATCATGTAAATATTAAATATATGCCTGTATTTTCTTCATCTTGTTTTTACAGACTACCTTTTTCTCCCCTGACATGGTACAACCATGGTCTATGGTTTATATTGTAATGACTATTCAGTCCTTTCTCCTGATTAGCCATTGTATAGCATCATTATTGCATATATTTCCATTTTTTAAAAGCTCTATAATATAGTATGTATGAGATATGCCCCTATATAGTAACCACATATAAATAGTATAATTTTGCAATGTTTTAAAAAATAGTGTTATGCTTTATTGTATGCCTTTTTAAAGTATTTTTATTCTTATCTATTTTTATAGACAAAATTTAAAATAGTTTAGTCAATTTCCAACCACAACAGTTAAATATAAGCCTTCTGTGTAAATTTGACACTTTAGGTGACTTGACATCTTTTGTTAATTTTCCAGTTTAAGAATATATGTCTGGTATATATGTCTCCATTTATTCAAGTCTTCAAGTTTCATTTTTACAGGATTTCTGCCTCTTATTGCCATTGAGAATAGCTGGTTTTTCTTGATTTCTTTATTAGTATATTAGCAGTTATTGTTTGGCATTTTTATATATTTATTTCAAAGGCATCCATATTGCTAAAAGCTCTTATTACTTCTCAGACCTTTTCAGCAGATTTTCTTGGGTATCCTTATTAGATTATCATAATCTGCAAAACACAGTTCATGCTTCACTACATATGCAGGGACTTCCAGAAAGATGGAAAAACTAGGAGAAATACCCACTATCCTAGATGATCTGGACTGTAACAGGACTGTCTGCCTTCCTGCATTGTTACATATGATAGTGACATTTTAAGATATGCCATACTATAAAAAGCTTTTTCAGAATTTTTATTTAGAAATAGTACCGGACGTTCTAAAACTTGTTTCCAGTGTCTGTTGAAATTGTCATATAGCTTTTCTCATTAGGTCTCTTGATATGTGTTGTAATACACTAATGTAACATAAATACTGTTATTTTAAATCAACTGTATCTTGTCATAAAATTGAGTGGCTCAGAACGAATTATTATTTTATCATTCTACTAAGTTAGGTTTGTTGGAATTTCTTTTTTGGAATGTATTCAATGCTATTCATAGTTAATTTTTTATGCTATATGCCAGATTATTTTTCAGATCATGTTATCCTCATAAGATGAACTGGGTAGTTTTCTGTCTTTGTGTTTTGAAAGTGTGTCTCGTCTCAGCCTGGGAAATTGTTTCTTCCTGAAGGTTCGAAGGAACTACCTACAAAACCACGTGATGCTAGAACTCTTATCAGAAATCATTCTTTAATAATAAAAGGTTTTAGTGCAGCAGTGAGGGCCTAAACTCTAGAGTAGATTGACCAGTTTTGAATTCCAGTCAGATGCAAGATGCCTTTAAAAGTTCACTTAACTTTTCTTATGCCTCAGTTTTCCATCTGTAAATTCTGATATTGTGTTACTTACAGCATAAGGATTACATGAGATTATTCATTTAAAGCTTTTTAGAACAGTACCTTACTCATTTTTAAAATTAGCTATAATTATTTTCAGTTTCTTTCAAAATTACTGGTATATTTGGTATTTCTTTTTCTTATAATAATTATGCTAATTTGTATTTTTTAAGAGGCTTGACTATTTCATTTAAATTTTCAAATGTATTAGATTAGAGTTGTTTATGGTATTGTATTTCTAAATCTTCATATCTTATTTTGATTGTTTTAACTTTTTCTTATTTATATTTTTACAAAAATTGGTATATGTTATTGGGTTTCTCCTCCCTCTTCTCCACTCTACACTTCCATTGCTTGAGATACATTTATGTATACCACTGCCTTATTCTATACTGCTTTTCTTGGAGTTATGTTTTTGTTCATTTCCTAATTTCCTATATTAAATTCTTAGTTTATCTTGCCTTTTAAAAATTTCCTTTAATCATGTATATTTTATATACATTATTATATATAATGTATATTGTATATATTATATTGTATTGTATAGCAGTGTATTATTACATTACATATTCATATATTACTACATTTATTATATATATTGTACTTATGTGTGTATTAATAATGTATACATTTAATAATGCCTCCACATAAAGTTTTGCTATTTAGCATATTATTCTTTCCTGTGATTATTTCATTTTTAGCTTAATTTATTCAATATTATATGTATGTGTTGTTGTTGTTTTTAATCTTTAGTGCCTGAGATAAACTTACTTTTCTTATATTTCTAAGTATGTTGGTATACTTCAAAAATGCAGAAAAGTATAGGGACAGTAAAATTTGAATAAATTTTCATGTCTAGTATTACTAATTTGTAGTTGGGAATAAAATCTAAATAGATACTTTTACTTACTGAAATTTTTATGGTAATTAGTATTGAATTAAAGCTTTAAGTGATTTCTCTATTGTGTGGTATACAGTTTGTCTTTATAAAAATCAGTTAATTAACAATCTGTGAAGACTGATAGCTGAGTGTTAAATATTACTATAATTTTATTTTCATCTTATCTCTAACAGTTTTTTATTATCTGTTTGGAGATATATTTATTGATTCTGTCACTATCTTATTTTCTGTAATGAAATGCCCCTTTCCCATGCTTTGGATGTTATCAGGATTTTCTTAGTTGTTTCATAGCTCCTTCATGGAAATTTTTTATAGGAGGGAAATCCAATCTGATATATAAAGTTCTCTTGCTAGGATCTTCCAACTATTAGTTTCATGATTGTTCCTACATATTTCCCTTTTTTTTTAGATTTTTGAGGAAGAATCCCACTACCACTGTGCTCTCATTGTCAACCTGCAAAAGTCACCTTTTATTGGGACATGGAATTTTACTTCCTGTAGTGAAAGCCACACTCTCTCTCTCTGTCAAAAATATTCAGGTATGGATTATTAGGTAAATAATTATGATACTTTATGCTATCACCTATGTACATTACTTTTTCATAAACATCTTATAAATGAATTACTATTAATTTATAATCATGTAGCTTCCTTAAAATTTCAATTTCACTAAACCTTTATTTTCTTAGTCAGATTATTTTAAACAGAATGTGATTTTTTTCAAGTATCATTACCATACTTAATTAAATAACAAAATTATGTAACAAACGAAGCTTAGTAATAGGATTAGGAGGAGGAACTGTCTGACGATAGAAAGTTACGGTTGAATTTTGTCCTCCTTTCTGTTCTGCCATTTTCCAAATTTTACTTTCTGTTTTGGGCAAAAGAGGAAAAAAGAGGAAAAAATTTAGTATAAAAATTTAGAATTTAGTATGAACATTCACTATTAAATTTAGCACCAAAAAAAAAAAAAAAAATGGAAGTATTATAGGGCCTCCCTGGTGGCGCAGCGGTTGAGCGCTGCACCATGGAGCTGTTGGCAGCACACGATGCGTGTTCGAAGCCCAGCTGGGGAGAATCCCACATGGTGTGGCAGACCTCTCTTGCCTCGCCCGCTGCTCCCCTCAGCATTGTATTTCTGATCTGCCTTTTCTGCTCCCCACTCTGTCTCTCGTAAGCCTCTCGCCACCCCGCGCCTCTGGCCTGTACCCCAGCTTGTGTGTATAAATAAATCTTTAAAAAAAAAAAAAGAATGGAAGTATTATAAAAGGCTCTCTCTTTATGCCTTCTATAATCCAAATAAAAAATAAATCTATAAAAAACAACCATATTCACAAAGAAATATTTTTAAGAAAGTTATTAAATTGTTTTCATTGATCACAGTGAGTTTTTAATGAATGTATTTTTTTAAATTTTGTCATGCAGTGAAAACCTTAAATAGATTTTCCATGTACTTTTCAAGAACTTTTTTGCTCACTTAATCTTTGCTCATTTGTCAGACTTCTTAGTAACTACCTTATCAGAGAAGTACTCTAAAGCAATAATTCAAATAAAGCTTATATCATGTGGGGGTTTTATGTATATTTGTGTGTGTGAGAGAGAGCTCTCCTAGATGAAAAACTTGTAAGGAAACACCTAACATCTTCTCTTGTTGAAATATTTCAAACAAAGGAGGTATTTGACACCTACCTGAAAAAGCATTTTTACTGCAGCTATTTATAGCTTTTCTCCTTTCTAAAATCAGATTAACTAAAACAGAACTTTGTCCTAATTTTAGAAAATAAATGTTGTGGCACATACATTTTACCTAAGGTATGCAGAAAAACATACCAAGTTCTTCCACTAAAAATCTAAAATACATGAATAGATAGATAATATCAAAAGTAGATTCACATGAGGAGAAAATTGGAAAAATATCCCATGACTTTCAGTGTGAGTAATTTTGTGGGGTTTTATTTTTCTTTTACATACAGAAATTGAAGCCAGCCAGACCTTACAGAACACTTCAGAAACTGTAAAGTACCTAAATAATCTGTACAAAATAATCATGAAGAATCTGAGTTGGTCTGATGCTCTCAGGGAGTGTCAGAAAGATAACATGCACCTGGTGAGCATCACAGACCCTTTCCAGCAGGCATTCCTCACGGTGCAGGCAGTCCTTCGAAACGCTTCTTTGTGGATTGGACTCTCCAGTCAAGATGTAAGTTTTCAGTGCCAACTTTCAGGATTGAGTGATAGAATGTGCCATTTTTTATTGTTTGTAGCCTTTCTCAGAACAGATTAAAAGAAATGGAACGTTGTAAAGTCATATTTCAGTGAATGGACTTCATAAAGTATGTAATTTTTAGAGGCTGTCATCTTTGCACTGTTTTATTGTTTAACTGTGATTTGTTGTTTAAGACAAAGTTCTAATAAGCATGTAGTTGAGCACTTTTTATTTTTATCAACAATGTACTGGGATCAGAAGCTGCTGTGTCTCTTCAGTGAATGAAAAGAGAGGAAAGGTAAAATTAAAAAATCAGATGGGGTTAAGTATGGGCAAGCATATGGATGGTGTTAAAGAGGTCTTTTCATCCCTTTCAGAATCAGTAGAGTGAAATTAAGCCACATGATAAGGAGTTAGTGTTTGTCCATATCTCAAACCCAAATTCCAGATAAATGTCTTGAGTACTTCTCATTCGCTTTGTAGCTTAGAAAAGAATGCTAGTCTCCTGTTAATGTCCAACACTAAACTATATGCATGTATAAATATTCTCAAATAAGAGTTATTTAAAATGCTACTGAAGTGCTTAGGCACAGTTAAAAGTTTTTTTAAATAAAACTAGCAATTCTCTCAATGTTATAGGCTATTTTTGCCTTTTTTTAGGCTTTCTATATAGTAATTTGATACTCTGCTCACTGTGAATTAGGTAAGACAGGCCAGTATGTAAGGCAACATATGTTATGTACTGCTTGTTGTGGGAGGGACATTTACAAAGATTGTGATGTGACCTCTGATCCCTGCCTCTGTGCAGTGCATTACTGGTGATGCCCTAGTTAGATAAATGTTACCTAGACCAGTATTCCTAACCCACTCAGAAGGATAACTGGCAGGTTAGGAGAGAAGGAAGAGTCCATTGCGTTATGAATCAAATCTAAGTTAAGTATACTTTAGGATAAACTTCATTACCAAGATGGCTCTAGGGCTGTGTGGAGAAAATGTGATTGAAGACAATTTAGTCCTAGCACAAACCCAGAGTTGAACTGGAGAATGGCTGAAAAATCTTAGAAAAGAGTCAGATAAACACATCGTCTTTGATAAAACTTGGATTTGTTACCATCAGCATTTACCAGAAGCTTAATTAAAAGAAGTAGCATTTACAAATTGCTTGAAGAATAGTCGCTTTAAGACTGCATATTCTAAAATATATCCTCAAATAAAGACAGATCATCAACTTACCAAGTATTAACTTACTGGGTATTAACTACTTACCCAGTATCAACTCTTTCATAACATTGCTTTTGTTTCTGTTTGGTGTTTGATGTTTGGTATTATTGGTATTATGTGAGACCTATCATGTGTCTATTATGAGGGTGGTAATAAATTTTACACTTCCCAGTTTCAATCACCTTAAACTTTTTGAAACAAAAGCAATCTTATGAAAATGGGTGAAAGAAGAAAATAAAGTCACATATAGTACTAGTACTGAGATTTATAGTTTAATAATTTCTTATATATCATTCAAGCTATTTTTCTATGTACACATATTTATATTTTAAATAATTGGAGTCATGTTAGTTTGTAACTTTTCCCCCAACTTAATGATCTTGATCTTATTTCTTATCTCATTTTCAATATTCTCTTGTTTCTAATTTTTCTTTCATTTTTGACATCTTCTATGCAATGGTTTATTATATACCCTCAAAAATTGGCTTAAATGTTGGAACAGAGTCTCCCTCATGGCCTAGGGGTTAAATCTCAGCACTATCACCACCACTGCCTGGGTTTAAGCCCCAGCCCAGGGAGCTGACCCATATGGTGCAGCAGACCTCTCCTGTCTCGGCCACTGCTCCCCTTAGCAGTGTATTTCAGTAGATCCGCCTGTTCTGTTCCCCACTCTGTCTTTGGTGAATCCTCTCACCACCCCCCCCACACCTCTGGCATACACCCTAGTTCTTCTACTAAATAAATAAATATTAAAAAATAAATCTTGGAACATGACAATGTATACATAAATAAAACTACTTTGGGCCTCCCTGGTGGCACAAGGGGTTAAGTCTCGGCACTATGAAGCTAGCTCTGAAGTTTGTCTTCTTTCCACTATGCCATGTTGTCTCCAACTATATCGGTACTTACAGTAGTACTCATTCCAGTTAAGCTTTCTGATTTCTGACAACCAACATTTCTAATTATGTGTGAGACAGCGTGACGTAGTGATTCGGAAAGTGGACTCTAGAGCCTAGATTAGAATCTCAGCACTGCAGTTTATATTCTATGTGACTTTATGCACCTAACTTGCCTTAAATTTCCTCAGCTGCAAATGGGTATAACAATAGTAGCTATCTCATATAGTTATGATGAGGTTTAGATAGGTTAATATTTGCAAGGCACTTAGAATAGAGCCTGAAAGATAGTAATGCTACATACATGTCTTTAAAAATGTGTTAAGATGAAATAAAAAATCACTATTGACCATCAGGGTCAAAATAATACAAAAGGAGTAACATGAAGTATTGTCACCTGAAATGTACTTCCTCTCCTTAGGATGAACTCAACTTTGGCTGGTTGGATGGGAAACATCTTCAATTTACTCGCTGGGCTGAAAATAATGACCAACTTGAAGCCTGCGTAATATTAGATACTGACGGCTTCTGGAAAACATCTGATTGTGATGATAATCAACCAGGTGCTATTTGCTACTATCCAGGAAGTATGCTAATTTCATATATTTTAATTTTTAAATTGGTCTCATGCGTAGGAGAATTTGAGAGCATGATTTTGTAAAATCTGGTTTTAAAATTTTAAAGAAATCATAATGTACTTTTTATAAGAGTTTTTGAAAATTTGTATTCAAGTAGAATTATATATTAAATATCTTGTCATTACTTTGTTTTTTTAGACATGTTTTAATCTTTATTCTTATGTTAACTGACAATGGTAATTAACATTGACATAATTTTAAGTTCCTGTTAGTCTCAGTTTGCATGTAATTGAATTTATATTTTTACAGAACACTTGTATTTGTGGGAATTCTTTTATAGTTCTTATCATCAACAAGTGACATTTCTTTTGTGAGCCATTTATTTTGCAATAAACAGCCCTCTACTCAAACTTGCTTAAGCTTAAAGGGAAATTTAGGTACTCAAAATTGGGGATAGAGCTGAACCTCAAGAAGAATAAGAGTCAGGAATTCAAGGGGAATCATGAACCAAACAGACTCTCTTCACCTCCCCCCTCTGTTTCTGTCTGTGGATCTGCATTCTTTTCTCTAGGTACCTTCTATTTCTCTCTGCATGTGGGAAAAGGTGGCAACTCTGCAGCTGTTAGTTCATAGCCATAACTGGAGATGAACTGACTATCTCAGAAATCCATATTCAGATTCTGAGAATCTGATGGACTCAGCTTGAGTCAAGTACGCAGTCTCTAGCCCAATCAGAGGACGGTCGTTTTAAAATACCCAGGAGTCCACATTTGTGGCTTTGTGGTAGAATGATGACACCACTTCACAGACAAAGGGAGTTGTAAGCTGGGAAAGATACGGAATAGTCTCTATTAAATATCAAATCAGTTTTATTTGCTTTAACTAGAACTCAACTATATTTGCTTGTTTTGAATGTATACTTTTCATAAAGTAAAAAAAAAGCCATAATCAGATTTTCAAGATGTCGTATTTTAAATTATTTCTGTCTTCTTTGTTAAAGTAATAAATTATTTAGAAGATGAAATATTTCATTAAAATGTTCCTTTAAAGTTGGAGATCAGTAAGCAGAAATTTGAAGATGAATTTTCAAAGTGATAAATGCATGATATAGTTTCTCAGAAATGGTGCCTCATATTTGACATTTGGTAATGCAGGAAGACAGAAACTGCATTTAATCTAATAGCACCTCATTTTTACATTCTTCCACTCACTCCACAGCAGGGGAAAGAAAATTGTGTTAATTTCCTTGCTACAGAAAGCCTGTTAAGAGGTCACAATATATTTGAATATAAACAGAGTAAGCATTACCAAACTGTTATTTCTTGACTTCCTGAATATTTGCTACAAATCACATCTAATTACTATGAGCAGGATTTAACATTTATACCTGAAATAAGAGTTCTTACCATTAATTCTTTTTCTAGATGAGACTGAAAAAGAGGCCAAACCAGTTGGCAATGTTCAGTGTCCATCTCCTGTTCTCAATACTCCATGGATACCATTTCAGAACTGTTGCTATAATTTCATGATAGCAAAGAATAGACATACTGCAATAACACAAGATGAAGTTCATAATCAATGTCAAAAACTGAGTAAGTATACTATATTGCCAATATATATTGTGTAATGCTCATTTTTTTAAAAACTTCACCTCAGTGTGTTATAATTTATTTCTAACACTGATCACTAGATCTCCTAATTTGTACATTGTCAATGACAACATATATAAATTTATATTTAGTTAAAATGGGAATTAGTAGTAACTTCTTTCTTTACCTGTCCATTACAGAACTAGTTTATTTCTGAATGTATAAACAAAATGGATTCTATTTGAAAAGTAGAAGAAATGACACTAGAAAGCAAAGAAGAGGGTGTTAAATTAATCTATGGACAAAGAAAATCGGTTCATTTGAGTGGCCAAGAGCATAGATAAATTTCAAGGAAGCAACTCTGCTTTAAAGAAATCTTTATTTTATACTTTCAGCTCTCAAGATTCTTCAGATAGTTCCTATAAGACCACTGAGAACTTGGGATTTCTCAACAATGAACCTATGAATTTGGTGGAAAATTCCTGTGGAAAATATCAAAACATTGTTCCCCAAAGGGTGGTCCATAGAACACTAGTTTTAAGAGATGTTCAACATAAAAGGATACTTTAAAAAAACAAAGTTTACAAACGCCAATGCTTCCTATAAGACATTAAGATATGGCAATATAAATGAGGTAGTTTAACTTCATTTAACAAATATTTCAAAATATTTATTCAAGCAGCCTTTTTCTGAGAAACTCCTGTTGATTTTATGAGTAACATATTTTGGGAAATATAAACTTTTTAAATCCCAATATAAGAGTGATCTTTAAGAAAAAGGAAGATCTATCTTATAACTCATCCAAGAAGTTTTATTTATTATAGTCTTTGACAATATGTCATTAATACAGATGGGTTTGTACCGCTTCAAAATAAGCTTTAAGTGGGAAAAGCTAAGTGAATCAATGTTTTAAATTCTCATTTACTAGTTTTCTCACTATTCTATAAAACCAAACTTAAGATCAAAATGTTTGAAAATGCCCTAACCTATTCAATTTAGTACAATAAATTAGTTTTAATTTGCATATCTTTCTTATTTTCCACTATTAAAGTTTTGGAGTATATTAAACTGGGGGCAGGGAATTTTCTAAATCTATCAAACAAAATAAGGCATTCTAGATAATTGTTTAAATTATTGACTATTTTTTTTTATTCACAGATCCAAAATCACATATTCTGAGCATTAGAGATGAAAAAGAGAATAACTTTGTTCTTGAGCAACTTCTATACTTCAATTATATGGCTTCATGGGTCATGTTAGGTATAACTTATGAAAGTAAGTTATAATTCTGCTCACTTTATACTCATACTTTATTATAAATTGTTTGTCAGGATATATAATTCTTCAAAATATGTGCTTATCATTCTACAAAATTTTAATTATACACTTAGCATAACATGTTAATACCAACACAGTTTTTGTATCTCTGCTCTGCCATTTATGTGCCTTCACCACCAAGCTTAGAGTTAAATTGTAGAAAATAATTTCCTTTATCCTCTATCCTTGTATCTCAAGACTAACTAAAACCAATTGTTCTCCCACGTACAATCTCTAATACTTGATATCTACTATGTACATGGAATGAGAACAGAATTACACTTCTCCTAATATTGCACTTTGACTTTCTAACATTGGTTTGGAGGATACATATGATTATTGCATTATATAGTGTGACAACAGGATAGAATACTTAAAATTAGGACTAACTACCACATATCCAAGACATAATTACTGTGGAAGTTTTAACATAGAGACTCTAATAATAAAGGAAACAAGACCAATTTGGAAAGAAACTCAATTAGTAATGGACTGAAAATCATACAAATTTTGGCATTAGGAAAACCAAAATCATTCATTGGACATGAAGCATTGAGAACAAATATTTACCAAAAAGGGGCCTTAATAAGGAATACAGGATGATTGTCACAGGTAGGGAAAGAAGCTAAATTACTCATATCTGATCATTTAAAAAGTAGTCTAGTCTTTTTTTTTTTTAAAGATTTATTTATTTATGCATACAAACTGGGGTACAGGCCAGAGGTGTGGGGCGGCGAGAGGGTTCACCAGAGACAGAGCAAAACAGGCATATCGAGGGAAATACACTACTGAGGGGAGCAGCGGGCATGGCAGGAGATGTCTGCGCGCCATGTGGGATCTCGCATCTCCACTGCCAATAGCTCCACAGCGCAGCGCTTAACCGCTGCACCACCAGGGAGGCCCCTAAAAAGTAGTCTATTCTTTACAGTCTAATCCATTTCTTAGAGATGCTAAGGTTTTTCTTAAAATGTGGCTTCCAGGTGAGTTGACAAAATTTGATCACTCAAGCAATAGGTAAGATTGGGGTTGCCAGGTAAAGATGAGGTCATCATATAGGAAGTAGTTCCCCAAGTCTTTTCTCCAATGACACTTCTTAAATTTAGCAATGGAAAAAAAGAGATGGAGAGAAACTAGGTGGAAATTTCCTAGGTTTCACCTGAAAATGAATGAAAGAAAAATGGTCCTTTATGGAGCTGTGGAGACTATACTCCATATACAATTAGAGATTTAAATGTACTCTCCGATGTACTCTATAGTTATACTCTCAGAAACAACTGAAAATATATTCAGTGTGCCTGAAGCCTTTTTCAGATCTGTGAACTTCCTTCTAATTATCTCAACTTCTTTTATAAAATGTGTAAGTAACAATTTCAATTTAAATATTCAGGACTATGAGCAATATGTAGATGGTTTAAATCTAATTCTCACAGAGTTAATTTACATCTATATATTTTTATTACTTCAAGATGCTAAAATAACATTTAATTATATATATATATATATATATATATCACCTACACAAAAGATTTTGGTGTGTGTTTTTTTTAAGTTCTGACTTTTCAAAAGTAGGGCCATGAATAGAAATGACCACAAGAAACCACATGTCAACTAACAGATACTTCAAGTGAAAAAGTGAACCTTTCTTATAGCAACTGTAGAAATATGCCATTGCACATCATATTGGTCAGAAAATTAATAACTGATATTTGGGAAGAGGAAAAGAGTTGCTGGGAGACATCAGTTGATAGAAAGCAGAAGGAAAGAACCAAACCATTGATAGAGTGTTTCTAGTGTGTCACTGTTATGGGCCGATGGTCATGTATGTCTTGGGAGATGGTAAATCTGTGAAAAGGACAAATAGGACAACAGTGCATGTGTAAGAATGACATCACTTTTCATAGGAATTTATAGTTTAAGAGAGCTAGTAACATTTTCTGGAAAGTTTTATTAAGATATGTTTACATACCATACAATTCACCCATTTCCCATGTATAATTTAATGACTTTTAAAATAGTTACTGGACTGTTCAGTCATCACTACCACAAACAGAAATACTGTACCCACTAGCAGTCCCTCTTCATAACCTGTCCCCTCTCCCAACTCTCAGCAACCTCTAATCTACTTTCTGTCTCTACAGATTGCCTGTTCTAGACATTTCATAAAGGAGATCATACAATATGTGATTTTTTTGGTGACTGATTTCTTCCACTTAACAAGTTGTCAAAGTTGATGCATGTAGCACTATAGCTCATACGAGTATATCATTCCTTTTTATGACATAACATTTTATTGTATGGATTTACCACATTTTATTATCCACTCATTAGTTAATAGACATTCAGGTTGTTTTCAATTTTTTTTTGGTTTAAATAATGCTGCTCCATTACAAGTTTTTGTGTAGATAGATTGTTTTCCTTTTTCTTATGTATATACCTACAAGTAGAATTGCTGGATCTTCTGCTTAACACTTTGAAGAACTGTGAGACTGTTTTCCAAAGATGCTATGCCTTTGTCCATTCCCACCAATAGTTTCAATTTCTTTATATGTATACCAACACTTGTTTTTATCTGTGCTTTTTATTTTAAAAGTGGAATCTCTGAGAGTTTTATTGCATTTTCTTGGTATTTAATGATTGTAAGCATCTTTTCATGTACTTATTGGCTTTTTGTATATTATCCTTTGCAAAATCTCTATTCAGATCCTTTCCCCATTTTTTTTTTTAATGGTTTGTCTTGTGACTGTTGATTTGTATGCATTCTTTATACATTCTGGATATGACCCCTTATCAAACACATGATTACAAATATTTCTCCCATCACTTTTTTAATAGCATAATTTGTAGCACGAAACTTTTTTTGGCATTCTTGTCAAAAATAAATTGGCTGTAAGTGTGCACAGTTATGCAGCATAGGTCCAGAGAAGAGATTTCTATGACTACTTTTATAATGTTCTTGTCAATTATTTTTTATAAAATATTTATGTTCCTTTCCATTGCAATTGAACATGTATGTAAAGCAAATGAATAAATACTTGATGGAAAAATGACAAAATTTAGAATTATTATGGGGTAGTAGAATTATACATAGATTTCAATTTTCATGTTTATAATTTGTATATTCCAACTTAAACAAAAGTATAAGTTAAGTTCCAACTTAAACATAAGTCAGAAAATGTTTTAGAGAAATAAAATCATACAACCTGTTAGAAGGTAGAAAAATAAGAAAGATAGTTGAGTTGAAATATTTACCTGGTATCTGTAAGTCTTGATTTAATCTCTAAACAGAGAAATGTTCATTCTCTAGATGATTCTCTTATGTGGTCTGATAAGACCATGCTGTCATATGCACACTGGAGAGGAGGAAGACCAGCTATAAAAAATGACAAATTTCTTGCCGGCCTGAGTACTGATGGCTTCTGGGATATTCAAACCTTTAATGTTATTGAAGAAACACTACACTTTCACCAGAACAGCATTCTTGCTTGTAAAATTGAAATGGGTAAGTATGCTAACGTAGACTTTCCACTCCAGGGACAGATAATGAAAGGCCATTCACTCCACTAGAGGAAATCTTGCAATCATATCCCTTGAATGCCTCCTCTGTGTTTACATGTGAAAGAAGTGCTGCAGAAGTTATGGAGGAAGGAAAACATAGTCCCTGGTGCTGGATTGCAAGGGAAAAATAGCAGACAGAGATTGTTTTATGTAGGTTAGTCTTAGGTAGTTGGCATATGCTTAACTTCACTGGAAAGTCAAAGAGATCAATAAAACAGGAAAAATGGGGAAAAATGCATTATGAAAGAGGTAAAATTTGTTGGCCCTTGAAGGACGGATAAGATTTTTACAAATAAGAAAGTATGTTTGGGTAAAGTTTTAACTTCCAAAGCAAAAACTACATGTCTCCCAACCTTTCCTAATTCCTCAAATAAATATTTTTAAAAGCACTTCTGTTCTTACATATTTTTCACAATTTAAAAGCTAATATTACAGCCTCTCTGCTCTAAGTCTTCTGCTAACATGGGTCCTATCACAATTGGATTTGGGCTGGTCTCCTCCCTTCATAATTATGCAGAATAACTTCATGTGTCTTCATTTCTACCAATAATCTCCAGGGATTCCATATTATAAATCACTTTGAGTTTATGTAAACTTTGGGGATATTTTATAAACCAGTGTCTATTCTAAACTTCTACACTTCTCCCAGCCCCTTTTTTTTCCCTATTATATGGCTCATTTAGCATCTTTTTGTCAGTCAGGCTAATCTTTGTCTGTGTAAAGTATATACTCAGTCTCATATCTGCCCCTTTATGGTTTTTTTCTGCTAAATCCTCCGCCTTCTTCCTTTTTTTTTTTTTTTACATCTTTAATAATCTTCTCATTTTAAACTTACAGAAAAAGTGCAAAGATAGTACAGGAATTCTAATATGCCTCATAACCAATTTCTACTCTTGTTGACATCTTATATTAGTGTGATATATTTGTCACAGCTGACAAACCAATACTGATAGATTATTAACTAAAGTCCATACATTGTTTACATTTCTTTAGCTCTTATTTAGTGTCCTTATTGTGTTCAGGGTATGGTTAAGAATACCAAACTGGCTGTGACAGTTTCTCACAGTATTTTGTAGACTGTTCCTCACTTTGGTGGTTTTGGGTTTGCGGTTTAGGGGAAAAACGCAGAGGTAAAGTGCCATTCTCATTACATCGAATGAAGGATATGTCAACATAACAACACTGTTCATTTCAACCTTGATCACCTGGCTCTACATATTTTTTCTCAGCTTTCTTCACTGTGAAGTTACTCTTTTCCCATCTATGTCATACTTTTTGTAAAGAGGTCACTATACTCAATCCACATTTATAGGGTGGAGAGTTAATTCTGCACCTTCCTGAGAGGGTAGTATTTATAGAAATTATTTGGAATTCTGCACTGGAAATTTGCTTATTCCTGCCCATTTTATATCTCTTCAGTCTTTTATTTATGTCATGGGTTCATAGTTATTTATTTCATGCTTTGGGTTGTAATCCATTATACTACATTATTTAATGTTTTGCTCAAATTGTTTCAGTTTTACTGAATCAAAGCTCTTTCTTATCATTATTGTGGTTTTGTTGCTGTTGTTTTGCTTTTAGAGCTTCTTTCTTTTCTGGCGACTTTATGTCTTTTTAGTCTTACTTGCACCTAAGCTGACCTCCAAAGACCTGGTTTATCAAGCAGGCTTCCTGTCCCCTTTAATCAGATGAGCTGCTCCTTCTCGAGTCAGTCCTACTTGTTTCTAGCGGTTGTTTTTCCCTTGTTTCAGATGTTTTCTGCCCCAAACTGTATGTGAGCTCATTATTTTAATCATCAAATGCTATTTATTTCTGAGTTGTTTACATACTATATACTGTGGGGTACATTTTCTTACCTCCCTATGTGCACATGCTTTACTCACCCTCCTCCAAAACTCCAAGACCAATGTCCTATTCCCTTCTATCTCCTATCTCCTTCAAGTTCCCCACTTTTCCCTCTAGTAACTGGTATACATTTCACAGAGTGAAAGATTATCTTTGCTCTGCTTTTCCAGTTTGTATGAGTTCTTTGAAAGATGATATTTGTACCCTTTTTTAAAATCATCCAGACAATTATAATACTAAAGCGCTTATTATATACACTGTGGCAATAAGAAAAGTAAAGTATGCATTTGACACCCTTATTAATAATAAACCCAGCTTAACTTTTTAAATTATTACATATCCAGTCTTACCCAAAATCCATTTCAAATAATTCAAAATTTAATCACTAATACTTTTAATTTAAATATTGTAGTTGACTACAAAGAAGAATATAATACTACTCTGCCACAGTTTATTCCACATGAAGATGGTGTTTATAATGTTATTCAAAAAAAGGTAACTTGGTATGAAGCATTAAATATGTGTTCTCAAAGTGGAGGTTATTTAGCAAGTGTTCATGACCAAAATGACCTGCTGTTTCTGGAAGATATCGTGAAACGTGATGGATTTCCACTGTGGATTGGACTTTCAAGTCATGATGTAAGTGTTACTTTGTTTTCCAGAAATTTTCAAATCTGTTTCTTTGAGGTTTGGAAATTTGAGCATAAAATATTAATTCAAAATGTAACATCAGATTAAGCCCTGGGGACTGAATTTGTATAACATATAGCTTTCTTATTCTTTCACAACATAAATAGAAAATTATAGAGTGCACTAGGG
The DNA here is from genome assembly GCA_004024925.1 of Scalopus aquaticus. Lineage (NCBI taxonomy): Eukaryota > Metazoa > Chordata > Mammalia > Eulipotyphla > Talpidae > Scalopus > Scalopus aquaticus. The sequence goes on along the minus strand of PVIJ01001002.1, from coordinate 189,043 downwards.
CAAATCCTAGCTGCCCAACACATTGATAGGCCATCCCAAGGGCCCAGCATATTAATATTTTAATGACATCTCTGTAACATATTTAGGGCAGACCAATTGGGAAGGTGGTGAAAAGTAAATAGCACAGAATCAGAAAAACCTGAATTCTGGTGCTAGGGGTAGATATTCCATTTACATGTTGGTTGATCATAAGTTGTTTAACCTTTGCAAGCTTATTTCCCCATATGTAAAATCGAGATGATAATATTTTCCTCAATATACGATGGTAGTGAAGCTCAGTGCAAAAATTAATATAGACCTCAATTAAAATTCTTAAAATTAGAACTAATAGGGCCTCCCTGGTGACGCAGCAGTTAAGCGCTGCGCTGTGGAGCTGTCAGCAGCAGTGACGCAAGTTCAACGCCCTGCCAGGGAGAGTCCCACATGGCACAGCAGACCTCTCCTGTTTGCCTGTAGAAATACACTCAGCAGTGTATTTCTATCCACCTGCCTGTTCTGCTCCCCATTCTGTCTCTGGTGAAACCTTTTGCCACCCCACGCCTCTGGCCTGTACCCCAGCTTGTATGCATAAATAAATAAATCTTCTTTAAAAAGTTATTAAAAAAAACATTAGAACTAATAAATGTTTATTTTCTTCCCATTTCCCCTTAAAAATAAGCATTATTTGAGATTAATCTTATACTGATAGGCACATCTTTTGGTTCCTCTGTTTGAACCCAATTAGTATATTCATGTACCTGCAAAAATAATACCTAGTTTACAAAAAAATAGGCATCTATTGAAATTAGAATTGAAGATATAGGAAGTACAATTTATGTACTCTTTAGAACAAGGTGAGAAAAAACAAAGAAAAGTAATAGTAAATTATGATTCTAGAATCAGGGAAAAGTAAAAAATAATCTTCCCATTCAATTTTCTTGAGAAGTATTTTTCTCTTCCATCTTCTGATATTTGATGGTTTCTGTGTCATGAAAAAAAAAATGTAGCCAGAGAATCAAACCGCAACACTACAGAAATTAATATTCAGAAGAATATAGAAGTTAGGATTGTAAATCTATAATTGTGACAAATGAAAGTCATTTGCATGCCATTTAATTTCAAGTTTTATATAAACTCATTCTTAAACAAACATATCAAGAGACAGCATAATAACTTTGTCACTGAGCTTACAGTCCTACTTAAATTGTGCCAGAGCAAATGTCAAAAATCAATACATCAAAAGTAAGTCTCTAAAATTACAAATAGGTCCAGATCTACAACACTTGTAAGCAAATTATTAGCATTCCATTTCCAATATTTCTAAAAGTTTATATGTTCTTTGCATTCTTTTTGAAGTCACACATCTGGATTCAGTTTATCTCTATTATTCCTAAAACAGGGGAGTGAATCAAATTTTGAATGGTCTGATGGCAGTGTATTTGACTACAAACCATGGGAAGATAAAAATTCTGCTGGAAATTGTGTTGTCTTGGATCCCAAAGGAATTTGGAAACATGAAAAATGCAACTCAGTTAAAGATGGTGCTATTTGTTATAAACCTACAAAATGTAAGACTTACTTTGAATAGCTGTATATTTACTAAAATATGACCATTTGTTTAATGCACATAATTAAATAAGCAAAAGGATTTTTATAGATTAGTCTTCAAGAGAAGATTCAACATTTGGAACTAAACAAATTCATGCAAAAGAATATGTGAAAAACTTATCTAGGGAAACAAGTAAATACAAAAAGAGAATGATATAACTAATGAGGAATAAAGGCACAATCAAGAACTGACATCTCAATTGCTAGGTATCTAAAAATACATGTAATCTTTTAGAAGAGTAGCTAGAATAAAGCATGCAAAAATGGAGAGAACATTTATCTTAGCAAAACATACTTGACAGGATAATGGAGAATCCAACATGATCAAACATATTCAGTGCTGTACTAATTGAGTAATGTCACCCCAAAACTCATATCCAACTAGAGCCTCAGAAGTAGTCTTTCCATATATAATTACTTAATATGCCAGAGAGCCTGAGACTTGATTAGGATGTGCTCTAAATCCAGTTCTATTGTACTTATAAGAGGAAAGACAGAGATATACAGAGAAAGAAAGCCACTTGATAATAGAGGCAGAAATTGCAGTAATATAACTACAAACTAAGGATTGCAAGCAACCCCCCAAAACTACAAGAGAGTCATGAAACAGATTCTCCTTCACACCCTATAGAAAGAACCAGCTGACATCTTTTCCAGATTGAGAGGTGAATTTCTATTGTTTTAAGCCACCAAGTTTATGTTAAGTATATGGTAAGATATTATGGCAACCCTAGGAAATTAATACAAGAGCCAACATAAAAAAAAAAAACTTAAAAAAACTGGCTCTTCAGAATGAAAAAAAAGTAACAAGTCTTGATAAGGATGTAGAGAAATTAGAATCCTTGTGCTTTGCTTGTGGGCATGTAAAATGGTATGTAACCACTGTGGAAAACAGTATGGTGATGCCTCAAAAAAATTTAACATAGAATTACCATGTGGCCCAACAATTGTACTTCAGAATATATACACAAAAGAAGTAAAACCAGGCATCAAAGAAATGTTTGCATACCTATATTCATAGCAGCATTATTCACAATAGCCAAAAAGTGGAAGAAGGCAACCCAAGTGCCCCTTGACAAATGAAAGGATAAGCAAAATATGAAATATGTATACTATCAAAAATTATCCATCCTTATAAAAGAAGGAAATTCTAATATACAATTTATCATGGATGAACCTGAAGGACATTGGGCTGATTGAAGTCCTGTCACAAAAGGACAGATACTATTATTTCATTTATGTGAGGTACCTAGAATTTTCAAATTTATAGAAACAGAAAAGTAGTATGGTGGTTGCTGGAGGAAGGGAGAAATGGGGAGTTACAGCTTAATGGAAAACAAGTTTCAGTTTTACAATATGAAAATATTCTGGAGCTGGATGGTGGTGGTGTTTGCACAATAAAGTGAATGCATTCAATGTCACTGAACTGTACATTTTAAAATATTTAGCATGGCATATTGTGTGTGTACTTTACCATAATAATAATAAAAAGTCTTTGTAAACAAGAATATAATAAACTAGCCAAAAAGCATACCCTTGCACAAAAAAGTAAGAGTTGGAAATAGAACTCCATGAAGAACCGTAAGAAAAAATAAAATAATGTATGCAGCCTACCACCACATAGTTGCAGACTGGACCAGAAACAAATAGACTTTGAAAATACGGCATCTTCATATGTTCCCAGTATAAGAAGAATTTTCTATCAAGCCAAATCTTTCAGAAGAGTCCACCTGTTCTAGCCATGTGTTGGTAATCAATGTGCAACATATTTTGCATCTAATGAAACAATACACATCATTGACTCTTACAACGATGGAATGATAACCATCATTTTTTGGTGAAAGCAACTATTTTCATAGGGTAGTAAAAGCAAGGACTTTATAGTAGCGTCTCCCTCCAACAGCAGTGTTTGTAAAAAGTTGTCACAAATCTTAGCGACTTCACAGATTCAGTAAATGACCTTTGATCATCTAACTAGGACACTTACCCAGGTATATCAACTGTCAAACTGAAGGAAGACTTAGAGCTCAAACTAGTGGTGTTAGTGAAAAGAATATAGGCAAAAGCCAGTCAAAAATTCCTGGTGAAGAAGGAAATGAAGCCACCATCTCTTTGGAATCAAGAATAAGAATAAGAAGAACTCTATCAAACCCTATCAAACTGAGATTTGGAGGAAAAGCTTCAGTTAGTAACGAACTTTCAGATTAGACAGAATGTGTTACAAGGCCTAGTTTGGGTTGAGATTACTGATATTTGTTTCAGATATCTGTACCTCACCAGTAGGGAGTTGACAATTTACTTTCCAATCTCATACTCTCTTCCATTGAAATTAATAACAAGCATTCAGAGGCACAGGTGTCATTATACAGGTGTCGTGTTATACAACATAACTAAAATTTAAACAATTTAAATAGAAACTAAGGGAATGTTTAAGAACTGAGAAGCTATACCAACTCTTTTTTCAGGCAAATTTTGCTGTTCTAATATACTGCATTTTGTAAACAAGTTACCTATTTTTCACTTGTGGGTATGATTTCTGATTGTTTTAATATTTTCATATTCAATTTTTTTTTAGTTTTGCCTATATTTTATTGAGGTAGCATTGGTTTACAACATTGAATATGATTTAGAGGTGATTTTTAAAAGGAGTTCTTCATGTATCGAAGTTCGTGTTATCAAAATAGAAATGAATCCAAAGGGAAAAAAGTTTTAATTATTTCAAAATAGCCTGACTTTGCTTATTTTTCTGTTCTTCCTAGTTATTTTTATGTTAGTCTAAATACCCCTTTGAGAATTAAGTATTTTCTTCTATCTTCTAAGTTTTTTAATTGGTCTTTCAAATGCCTAATTAGAAGGTATGCTCTTAGAATCTGGGCTGTTGCTTTCTCTGGTGTGTGGATTGAATTGATGCTTCTTACCTACAGGATAAGAGCTTCTAAGAGGAATATTTAATGAAATTTAAAAATCAGTCTTTTCCTTTGTATATCTTTACACTTATGCCTTTGATTTTATAGCTAAAGAGGTGACCTCTCACTCATACTCCTCAAGATGTCCTGCAGCAAAAGATAAGGAGCCACAGTGGATCCAGTACAGGGACCACTGTTACACATCTGACCAGGCTTTGCACAATTTCTCAGAAGCCAGAAAGTTTTGTTCAAAACTTGGTGAGTTCAAATTTGTTGATTGTCTTGTGACGCAATAATTTAATCACTGGAATTTTTCTTAAGAAATAGTTTGAAATAATGATCATATTTTTGAAACTGTGAAGGTCTCACTATTATAGCTGTTATTTTAAAGCTCTCACTATTTATAATATAAATATTATGATATTATAATATAATAGCTATAACTTAATTGCCCAGTGATGTGACTATGGTTAAGTATGACGTATGAGCACAATGGAAGGTTGGAATAGCCATTATAAATGATTGCTGTAAGAATAAGTACATGGAAAATAAAATTAAGGGGAAAAATAGAATGAAAAATTACTGAGAGTAATGTGAAAAATTAAGTGTCTTTAAGTATAGCTAGCTATGCTTAGAGGAAGCAATTAAGTGGCAGATTTTTTGTAAAGTTGGTTAAATAGATTTACAAATACAAAATTCTGCACTTTTTATTAGTTATAAAGAAGTAAGTTTAGCCTGACCAGGGTAGCCAAATCAAAGGATTTGGGTTGTTCTTCCATTCTGCAAAAGAAATGGCCTACATTCTCTAAATACCATGAAGAACCAGACTCTGTCTTCAGATTTAACTATTTTCCAAAGAGCAGCAATGGTTGACTCTCTCCCATGGTAAATTTAGCCTATAGTCAAACTGTGAAATGATTTCTAAAGAGACCATGTAGGGAAGTTATATATAGTGATAGATAGATGGATGATTGGATGGATGGATGGATGGATGGATGGATGGATGGATGGATGGTAGGTAGGAAGGTAGGTAGGTAGGTAGGTAGGTAGATAGACACATAGATAGTTCTGAAAGTTACAAGCCTCTAACTCCTAAGTGAGAAAACAAAATTTTATACTGATTGTAGTTTGGGGATTAAGCACTTAAACCTTGGAGGCAGAGAGATTTGGGTTCAAATCCCAGCTTCCACACCTATTAACTGAGTGATATTGTGAAAGTAGCATAAATGTTTCTGTTTTCTCATCAGAGCAGTGAGAATGAAAGTAGTACTTACTTCAAAGGTTGGGTAAGGTCAAGTTGTAGGAATGAATGAAATAAGATAATGTATGCAAATGTAACACATTACCCTGCAAATGATCTTTCAAAACTGTTCTTGTTAAAAAGATTGACACTGACTTTCTAATTCTATAACTGGCCTACTGTTTAAACTGACCAATTTACTTTATCTCCTTGATTAAGTAAACCTTCAGTTTCCTCATCTGTAAAATGGTGATACCATCCTCTATACAATTATGTAATATTAAACAAGGTAATATACAAAGTACCTGCACACTGTGGTGTTCTATAAACGAGTAAAGATTTTCCTTTGCCCTTCTTAAAATACCCCAGATCACCAAAGAAAGGCTTTAGTTAAGTCTGGACAAACTTGTCATTGAAGATTTTGATTCCATTTAGGATTGATTTCTGTGTATATTATTATTTTATTTCAACTCCTTACTTGATGCTGATAATAACACAATTTTTTTTCTGTGGGTTTAGGACTGTCAATCAACTTTCAAGAATACTTATATTCACTCAATTCCATACTATATTTAGGAGTTTACAATGGGCATGACTGTGTGCACTTATATATAAAATAATACTAAAAGGAAGGCTGATGCTCCCCTATAGACCAAACTTATTTGCTTTTATTATCACTTTTGACAGAATTCAAAGCTGAGTTATAGTATAAAAGTTGTTGAGGAGAGAGTCCTGAAAATCTATAGGGGAACACATATTTCTACAATTATATACCTCACTTCTTATGACTAGGTGGTCATACACAAAGGTGGTTAGACAGTTTTAAGACCAAAAAGTATTATCACACAAACATTTTGAAGACATATACAACATATATATTCAAAGTTTCAATCTAGAAATATATCTCACTTTTGTGGGAAACTATTGATGCCATGCTTTTAAAAATCTAGCATAACATTTTTTTTTTTCAAATGGCTCATTGAAAACAAACTACTTTCCTAGTTTCCCTAAACCCAATTAGTTAGGGGTTTGCTTTCCTTCAACAGATCATTCTGCAACTATTGTTACCATAAATGATGAAGATGAAAATAAATTCTTGAGCAGACTGATGAGGGAAAATTATAATATTACCATGAGAGTTTGGCTGGGATTATTTCAACATACTGCTGGTAAGTGATATAATTGTGTCTATAGTGTGCAAAGGGGTTGTACCTTGTCCTAAATACCACATCTACCTTGCTAAAGAATCTCAAGTGGTGGCTAGTTTAAAGACTTTAAGGTAGATCTGCTGATTCCTTGGGAGGCTTATAAATTCTGAATGAATAAGTGAGTGGTTTATTAGTAATAAAGGAAACCACTAATTAAATAGAATCAGGTTAATTGAACAGGAATTGTTCTAGAAGCTTATTCTTAATATGTTTAGATAAGCAGAATTTTATTTTTTCTATAGCAGCAGGAAAAACACCCTGTGTCTTATTAACTGTTACTCAGAAATTCTCTCCTTGTTGTTCCCCTATCTTTTGGAATATTTTTCCCATAGAGGAAACATTAAATTTTAATAATAGTTTTTTTTTTCCAAAAAGCTTAGGAAAACTACAGCAAATTGATTTTAAAAGGCTGTGGAAGAATTTTTCAATAAGGAATAATGGAAAATTTAAATGAATTTGGAATTGATAAAGAATGAATCAAGAGCACAAATTTGGTAGAAAAATAGAAAGTCTGTTTCACATGTTATGCAAAGTTGAATTCTAGGCAGTTAAAGTAGATGTGGATTCCACAAGTACTTGTCAAAAAGTGAGTAGGTTCAAAGCTAGCTATTTAAATGAAATGTAAATTTTGTTTATATTATCATCACAAAGTGGTGCTACCTCAGCTGCTAGACATCAAAAATGGAGTCCTGCTGAGGAGATACTTTGGCCCTTTCCTCTCCTACCAGTACATCTTTAATGACATGACTTTTTTTTTATTTATGTCTTTTACATTACTGTGTATTCCCTGTGGGTTTCCCACCACCAATTCACCCGTGAACCGTCACCACAGTTCCCTGTGCTCCCCCTCCCCCATTCTGAGCTCCAATACTCCCCCCTCTCTTCCTGATTGTCGCTCTTGTATTTGGTTCCCCGATAGTCCTGTTATAATTGAGACCATTCGATATTTTTTTTTCCTTTTGGCTTATTTCACTGAACATGATCCCTTCTAGTTCCATCCATGTTGCTGTGAATTACATGTGTTTGTCTTTTTTGATTGCTGAATAGTATTCCATTGTGTATATGTACCACGTCTTCTTTATCCAGTCATCTATTTTGGGGCATTTGAGTTGTTTGCATACCTTCACTATTGTAAATAGTGCTGCAATAAACATACGGGTGCATGTATCCTTTTGGATTAGTGTTTTTGTGTCCTTTGGGTAGATTCCCAAAAGTGGTATTGCTGGATCATATGGAAGCTCACTTTTATCAGTTTGAGGAAACACCATATGGCTTTCCATAGTGGTTGGACAAGTTTGCATTCCCACCAGCAGTGTAGAAGAGTTCCTTTTTCTCCACATCCTCGTCAGCATTTGTTGTTGCCTGTTTTTTTAATGTGTGCCATTCTCACTGGCGTGAGGTGGTATCTCATTGCGGTTTTGATTTGCATTTCCCTGATTATAAGTGATGTTGAACATTTTTTCATATAGCCGTTGACCACTTGCTTTTCATCTTTGGAAAAGTGTCTTTTTAGCTCTTCTGCCCATTTTTTGACTGTATTGTTGACTTTGTTTTTGTTGTGTTGTGTGAGCTTCTTATAGATTTTTGTTATTAGTCCTTTATCAGTTGTATTGTGTGTAAAGATTTTCTTCCAATTAGTAGGGTGCCTGTTAGTTTTGATTATTGTCTCTTTTGCTGTACAGAAGCTTTTTAGTTTGATGTAATTCCAGCTGTTTATCTTTTCCTTGACGTCCTTCACTTTTTGGGATGTGTCTTTAAAGATTTTGCTGAGATGAATGTCCTGTAGAGTTTTGCCTATATTTTCTTCTATAACTTTTATGGTTTCAGGTCTTACATCCAGGTCTTTTGTCCATTTTGAGTTGGTTTGTGCATGGTGTGAGATAGTAGTCTAGCTTCACTTTTTACATGTAGCAGTCCAATTTTCTCAGCACCATTTATTGAACAAGCTAACCTTGTTCCATTGCATATTGTTCGCTCCTTTGTCAAAGATTAGTTGTCCATAGATATGTGGATTTATTTCTGGGTTTTCTATTCGATTCCATTGGTCTGTGCATCTGTTTTTGTTCCAGTACCATGCTGTTTTAATTATTATGGCTTTGTAGATAGTTTGAAATCTGGGAGTGTAAACCCTCCATTTTCTTTCTTTTTAGTCAGGAGAGCTTTGGCTATTCAAGGTTTTTTGTGGTTCCATATGAATTTCATCAATATTTGTTCTATTTCTTTGAAGAATGTCATTGAGATTTTTATCAGAATAGCATTGAATCTGTAAATTGCTTTTGGTAGTATGGCCATTTTGATAATGTTAATTCTTCCAATCCATGAACAGGGGATTTCTTTCCATTTTTTTGTGTCCTCTATTTCTCTTAACCCTTTGCACTCGAGCAGTGCGACTGCGGCCCCCGGCAGTTTAATGCGTCCACTCAAGTGGCGCCACTAGGGCGCCCAAGCAGTTTGGAAGTCGATATGTTTATTTCCGATGTGTGACAAGATACTCTTATTGCAATTACTTTCATGGACCAGGCTCGGCCTGCATCCTTAGCCAATTCTTAGCTTAGCTTAGTTAGTCTCAACTTAGCATTGGGATATGTGTCCTGACAAACCGAGGCTGCATCTTGGGGATTGTTTTACTAAATATCACACAAAAACTAATTACAGAGTGTAATATTTAACAGATTTTGTTGTATTCAATGTAAAAATAAATTGGTGAAATTTTATTATTTGCATACGTTTGTTTGAGTATAACATGATTTCAAAGTACCTGTAAAAAAAAAAAACACTTCCCTAATATAGCTGAAATCGTCTCGAGTGGCTGGTTCGCCCACGTGAAAAAGACCTCGAGTGCAAAGGGTTAATAGTGTCTTACACTTTGTATAAGTACTTTACCTCTTTTGTTAGTTTTATTCCCAGGTATTTGATTTTTTTTTTTTTTGGTTTCAATTTTGAAGGGGGTGGTTCTCCTGATTTCTTCTTTCTTCTGAGTGTTTGTATATAAGAAGGCTATTGATTTTTGTGCATTGATTTTGTATCCTGCTACTTTAATGAACTGGTCTATAATTTTGAGTAATTTTTCTATGGAGTTTTTAGGATTCTCGGTGTATATTACATATCGTCTGCAAAAAGTGATAATTTAATTTCTTCTTTCCCTATTTGGATTCCTTGTATGTCTTTCTCTTGTCTTATTGCTCTGGCTAGGACTTCCAGTATTATATTGAAAAGCAATGGTGAGAGTAGATATCTTGGCCTTGTTCTTGATCCTAGGGGAAAGGCTTTCAGCTTCTCACCATTGAAGATAATATTGGTGGTGGATTTGTCATATATGGCTTTTATTATACTGAGATATGTTCCTTCTACCCCAAGGATTTCAAGGGCTTTTATCATAAATGGATGTTGCACTTTGTTGAATGCTTTCTCAGCATCTATTGATATGATCATATGGTTTTTATTTTTCTTTTTGTTGATGTGTTGGACTACATTGATTGATTTTTGAATGTTGAAACATCCTTCTGTCCCTGGAATAAATCCCACTTGGTCGTGGTGTATTATCTTTTGGATGCATTGTTGGATCCTGTTGGCTAATATTTTGTTGAATATTTTTGCATCAGTGTTCATTAGAGAGATCGGTCTGTAGTTTTCTTGTGTTGTCTTTATTTGGTTTTGGTATTAGTGTAATGTTGGCTTCATAGAATATGTTTGGTAGTATTCCTTCCTTCTCAGTTTTTTGAAAGAGTTTGTGTAAGACAGGGATTAGTTCATTTTTGAACATTTGTTAGAATTCGTTTCTGAAACCGTCTGGTCCTGGGCTTTTGTTTTGGGGGAGGGTTTTGATTATTGTTTCAATTTCACTGCTTGTGATTGTCCTGTTTAGATGTTCTATATTTTCTTTATCTAGTTTTGGGTGATTGTATAGTTCTAGGAATTTGTCCATTTCCTCTAGGTTGTTGAACTTGTTTCCATATAGCTGTTCATAATAATTTCTGATTATTCTTTTGATTTCTGCTGTGTCTGTTGTAATTTCTCTTCTTTCATTTATGATCCTATTTGTGTTTTCTCCCATCTTTTCTTTGTAAGCCTGGCTAGAGGTTTGTCTATTTTGTTTATTTTTTCAAAGAACCAGCTTTTGGTTTCATTGATCTTCTGGATTGTTTTTTTCATTTCCATTTTATTTATTTCTGCTTTGGTTTTTATGATTTCCTTTCTTATGTTGGATTTTGGGGTTTTTTGTTGTTCATTTTCTAGTTCTTTGAGATGGAAGATTAGATTGTTTCTTTGGGTTGTTTCTTGTTTCTTGATGTGAGCCTCTATTGCTATATATTTCCCTCTTATTACTAATTTTGCTGTGTCCCAAACAGTCTGGAATGTTGTGTCTTCTTTGTCATTCATTTCTAGGTATTTTTTAATTTCTTCTTTGATCTCCTCATTAAATGTGTAAGCAAAACACCACATTCTGTATAATTTCTTGTCCAAATGAACTTTTTATAAAGATGAAAACACTCTGTATCTGTGCTTCCAATATAGTAATCACCAACCACATGCTAATCGCATGGTTACTGAGCACTTGAAATATGTCAAGTGTAGCTAAAAACTAACTTTTAAGTTTTTTAATTTTTAATAAATGTCATAATGTCATTAAAATGACATTTTTAATAAATGTCATAAAGACAGATGTTCTCAGTCATCTGCAGACTATAAATATCAAAAAAAATTTTCACACAAGCAGTAAGAAGAAATAAAAATTTTAACTTGGCAAAAAGAATATATGGGTTACCAGAGAGAATAAAGGAAAGACTGGTGGGTGGGGGAGGGATATAGATGGCATATGGGCACAAGTGGTTTGGTAGAGGAAACAAAAATAAAAACTAAATAAATAAATGTCCAGTTCTAACTAAATGAGTTGGATGAGTCACATGCCTTCTTACCTTAGCAATTCTGTGGCAGTAAACACAGTTGTACTTAACATACTTAATTTCTCTCTTTAGATTATTCTTGGAGTTGGTTAGATGGATCAGATGTATCATTTGTCAAATGGGCAGATAAAAGAAAGAGTGGTAGTGGAAAATGTAGCATTTTGCTGGCTTCAAATGAAACTTGGAAAAAAGTCGATTGTTCTTCTGGCTATGGAAGAGTTGTCTGCAAAGTCCCTCTGAGTAAGTATGTAGCCTGAACTTAAGGAACATTTTTATACAACAATTCAGGAAATAAATGCACAATCTAATTATATTTAAAGTCTTATACTTGGTCCTAAATTATTTAGTCCTTAAAGTATATGCAAAAGTTTTGATTGTCATACATTCTTTCCCTTGAAAAAAATAGATCACCAGAGATAATAAATGTCTAAGTTTTATATGATTCCCAGATAAAGCTATTAAATTGTCTAAACTTATTGTAATGCTTTCCTAAGAAGAATGGAAGCTGCCAGAATATTAGGGAAATAATGTCTTTGAAAATGTTAAGTATATTTTGCTCTACAGTTTTAACACTTCGTGTGCCGGTGCTCTTTAAATTTACCAACCCTTGGGGCCGGCCATTTTCTGTGCCACCGCATGGATGGTAGAAGCATTCAATAAAACACACACAACTCCTGAACTACTGGATATTAAAAAAACTGTAATACCTCTCATAAAACACCTTACACTTTCACCAAAACAATGTGTAAAGCTTCTAGACTGAGTACGATCAAAGAAATAGCTCCTAATAGTTCCAAATAATCCACCGTGGCATGACAAACCGGAAACTAGATGAACACGTATTAATATGTGAGCGGCCACCTGATACTGGTGATAAAAACACACACTGATACGTGAGCGGACCACAAAGTATTAATATACAAAAGCTCAAAAGTCCCATTCTATAGTTAGTTTGCTTCCTTTCTCCTCATTCACATAAAATTCATGACTTACTTAAAAACAGTGCAAAACTAGATTTAACCAAACTGGCCTGATTATCTGTGGGAAATGATAATTTGAGCTTATCACTGATATCTATATAAAGTAATACACTGATATATGAAATAACATCAAAATCCTGGTAACTCCACTTCTAGAAAAAGCTCTGTAACTTTTTCACAGCAATATTTTTAAAAATCTAGCATAAAAATGTCCATTTGGATATATAAATATTAAAGATAAAACTCAAATTCTAGATGATAGGTATTCATATTCATGCATTGATTGAGTAAATATTAAATATTTAGTGTCTACTACATGCCCTGTTCTATGTGCTGGGGTGCCCAGTGAATAAGACTGATAAGACCTTGAAATCTAGTGGAGGAAGACTGATAATAAATAACCAAGAAAGCCAATCTTTAAAAGAGAGGAATAGATCAAATAATTATAAACTCATTATAGTCAGGGCTAAGGGTTTGGTTAGTCTAGATAGAATTTTCAGGAATGATGTCTAAGAGCAGGAGACTCTGAAGCCGATATCTGAAAGGCCAACTAGGCAGAAATCGGGGAAAGACGCACACAAAGCAGAAACACCAGTTGGAGAAAAGCCTGAGGCAGAATGAATTTGGTGAGCACTCAAGGAAGCACTGGATGGTAAGTAGGTGACAGACACCTGCAGCTCTGAAAGCAAGCTTCGGAAGTTCAGGTTCTATTCTGAATGAAGTGAAAAGTGACTGGAGGACTGTTGGAAGTGGGTGGGAGTAGGTACGTGGTGATATAAAGCAAGAATTCTGTTTTGGTATTTTGAACTATTTATTGGGTTTTCTGAAAAGCCATGGTGCTTTTTTGCATAGAAAACATAGAAAAAAATATTTCATGACTTTTCTGGTAACCTAATATATGGATGTGGAATGTGTAGTATACAGTTGGACACATGAAAGAAAAAAGAGGGCAGCTTAGAGATGGCATTTAGGCCATGGGACAGAATGATCCCTCTCAGCAACATGCACTGAAGGTACCTAGGACAGCAATTGAAATCGAATCACTAGGAACTAAATGCAATCATCCTCAGACTTAATCATAGTGAAGTGCACAATACTTTATTTGACCCTAGGTAGGTCAAAAACAAAAATTCACAACTTGGAGCTATTTACTATCAAAATAAAGTAGTATACTGCAAGTGATAGTCTCAAAAGGCTGATGGAAAGGAAAAGAAAAAATAATGTTAATGCTTTAATTTCTTTGGAAGAAAATTGCTATGACAATGAAGAGGATTTGAATGAAAAGGAAACAGTAAACTGAATTCTGTGTTAATGTGAAACAATGTGGTACTTACTGCATCTAATTTGTATAGGTTTTACATACAGGAGGTACAGCTTAATGCATAAATCAACAGTGATCACTAATATATTTTCTCCTCCCATGTCAAACCTTTCCCTATTCCAGGCCCTGATTACAGAGGAATAGCCATCACATTTGCTGTGCTAAGTGTCTTAGCTCTCTTCAGTGGACTGATTTGGTTCCTTATCCAGAGGAACCGTTTGCACTGGACAGGCTTCACTTCAGTTCGATATGAACAAGGAGTGAATGAAGATGAGATTATGCTTCCCTCTTTCAATGATTAAATTCTCCTAGAAGTCTGCTAATTTGCACTAATATGTTAGGGAAAACGAGCCATTTCAAATTTGCCCAGTGTCAGTATTTACTCTGTTCCAACACAGAAGTCTTAGGTACTTTTTCAGTTGTTTAGTTGCTATGATGGTATCCACAATTGATTACCCACAAAATACCATGTTTATAACTCTTCTAAATAGATGGAGAGGAACTGAAATTAGAACTGAACTCCCAATTTTTAATAGAATAATACATTTAATATGCGTTTTTTTTTCTATAACAATGTGGTTGATAATTAGGACAGGTATGTTTTAATGACTTTAACACAACTTAGAAAATTTAAATTGGCATATTGCTGGTAACTCCATGTAAAAACACAAATGTAAATTGTAGTAACATTGTTTTAAAATAGACATTTATACCACAAGGGAAATTATTAAATAATAAGACATACTTATTTATTACACAGCAAAATGATGCCTCTTAGCAAGTTGCTGAGATATTTCATACCAATATTACTTAAATACAAATTTTTTTTCTGTTTATAATTATTCATAAACCAATGGTTTTTAAAGATTTCATGTTTAACATTTTCTGAAATGTGAGAACATTGGTTTTAAATTGATTAGAGATTGGGTAGCAGTGTTTTTCTCTCCTCATGTACAAATATAACTGTTTTCATTTTAAAGGGAATTAGTAGAAGATATGTATTTTTTAATATTTTGCAATTTATATATTTTGCCATGACATGTCAATTATTAACTAAGAAATGTTCACTCCTTTGTGGCCTATTTATATGAGTTAAAGAGAACAGAGCTCTTTGAAAAAAATTATACATCTTGCATTTGTAAAAATGAAAATTTCACAATGAAACCCTGAACCTTGTGTTTACTACTAAAATCGGTAAAATTATAAGCGATTAAGGAAACACTGTTTTGTGGTGATCACTTCAAAATTTACCACCTGGAAAATAATCTTAATAATAGCTTCCACTGGACATGGTGAATGTTTTATTCAGTGTTTAACTTATATTTGTATTTTAGAATTTTTAAATAAAACCCATGGATTTATTTTATAAAGTTTAGAGTGTTTATATATGATGAAGTTGTAAATAATTTTCTAAAGGTATAATATAGTTTTCCTAAACTGCTTTTTATTGAATTTGTTAGGCTAATTTTCTTGCCTTATGATCTGTATGTACATTTTTAGTTAAGACTTTCTTCGAAGAACTGAACCAACTTGATGCAAAAATTATATCTATATAGAATACTGGCACCATAATAAACTTTTATTTTGTTTTTTAAGCAAAAGCATTATTGATCCTTATTGGAAAAAATATTTCTAGGTTGGACTTTATATAATAAAAACAATACTGTAAAGTGATTCATCCTTAAGTTTTTGTGTGCATTTTTAAAGGATAAATACAACATTCCTACATCTCTGGAAGTTTGATTTCAGTTTATTTTCAGATTCTCCTGACTCAGCATGTTTTTTAACTGCTGGATCAACAGACAGTCCAGCTATGGTCCACTTACTTCTGATTCCTTTTGCTCCTCTCAGGAGCACGGCACTCCCCAACCACTTCTAAGTCAGTCATTCAAATATCAAGTTCCTGGCTCGTATTTCCAACTCCCACTGGACAATCTACATGAAAGTCCTTCTCAACATGACCAGAACTTCCCATAGTGTTTTCCCATCCCTGTTTCCTCCTTTTCCAGAAGTCTCAGAAGAACTGATGACAGCCCCTTCTAGTCTCCTCCAACTAATCCAACCCTGACGTGGAAAAATTGATGTCTCAAAACTGAGTACCTAAAAAAGTAAGCAAATAGACCTAGTGTCCAGGTGTAGGGGGTAGGGGACAAATACAGAAGTGATACCAATGATCACCCTTTTTTTCTCCCCCTTACACCCACCAACAGCAAGTTCGCCATCATCCTATAGCAAGATATGTCAACATTATCTGGAAATTTCCCCCCGCAAATGGCTCCTGTAGTGTTGTTAACCCCACTCCTGACACCCCCTACACTCCTCCCTTCTTCCCACCCCTGCCCCCCACATTTTAAAGCTGAGTTGTTTGGTTTTATTATTGAGTTTTCAGGCTCAATTTGAAAGCACTCATTGACTAATGAGATGAATCTCTGTCAGGACTTAAACAGCCTTGCTTGACCCTGGTTTGTGCATTGTGCTATCTGATTCCAGAGACCCTCACAGGTCATGTTACAGTTGCATAGTTTATACATGTATCAGGGCAAGCATAAGGTTAAACGACAGAAAAAATTTACTGTCTCACAGTTCTGGAGGCTAGAGGTAGCATTGATGCCTTCCAAGGCCTGTGCAAGCAGTTTATAGGGAGTGGTGACAGAGAAAAGCTGCCTGAGAAGCATAGTCTACTGGGAGGATCCTTTGAAAAGAAGGTTTCTGGCTAATCCAGACAAGAGACCCGGCAGACCAAAAAAAAAGTTACCACCAGTGATGAGATACTTTGGTACTGTGTCTCTTCTTCTGGTCAGGACACATCACTTCTGTAGTACTCTTAATGAAAAAAACCACCATAAACCCAATCCTGTTCTTCCAGTCTCCCTCAAGAGGAAACATCAGCTGAAAACTGAGACACTATTAAACGAGTGGCCAGTAACGTGTCAAGATGGTCTTGGATTCATTGTGTCATTCTCCAATGATTTTTAAAATTTTGTGCCTAAAAGTTTTATTTTGCTTAATTATGAAGTAGATGTGCATGTTTACATTTATGTAAAATATTTGCTGTGTAAAGTTTTTTTTTGTTTATTCTCTTAAAAGATCATTATATTTAAGTAAAAAATGAAGGTCAGCAATTTAAAAAAAAAAAAAAAGATGGGATAGAGCAGGAACTGTCCCACATTACAGGCGGCTAAGGAGTCACGACATCTCAAAACGACCTATGATCCGGGATTGGATCCTAGAATAAGAAAAGAATTACAGGGACAGAGGGATCACTGTGACAGTGGCTGTAGATTAGTTTATAGTAGTCTACTAATGTTAATTTCCTGGCTTCAGTCATGTACTAGAGTTGTATACGGTGTTCATACTTGGAGTAAATTGCTGAAGGGTTACAGTTCAAATGAAAAGTTTTAAAATTGCGAAGAGACGTTCGGGAAGGCAGCGCGTCAGCCGCTGGGGCGTGATCTCTGCAGCTGGGGTCAGCGCGGGGTTGGTCCCCTCGGCTCCCGCCCTCCACCTTTCCCCTTTTCTACTCCTCCCCTCTCCAACCTCGGGGGCCTATTCGGTGGGAGGGGTCGGTCAACGCTCTGCTCTTACGAGAAGCGCCGGCCCGGCCCGCCGCCGCTCAGCGCCCCGAGCTGCCGTCATGCCCCCGACCGCGATGCCGGCTTTTCTGCTGCCTCTTTTGGGCCTCGCCGCCGCGGTGCTTGCGGGTAAGCTGCCCCCTCGCCGCGCCTGGGAGCCGAGAATCGGCCTGGGAGCCGAGAATCTTTGCGACTGCCTTCGGCGCCAGTTTCTTCAGAGAGCTCCCGGGAAGGGGCTGCATCCTGACCCGGCATCTCGCCCTCACCTGCACGCCCACCTTGTGCGCCCCCGAGGGCCCTAGTATCGGCTTATTGCCCACTCTCCTCCCCGTTCAGCGGATTGCAAGAGAGCGTCCCCAGGCAAGGGTGGTCGCTGAGGATCCAGAGCTCCCGCCCTCTTCCACCGGGTCCACATCCTCAGCAAAGATCCCCTTTGGCGGAAGGGGACCCCCAAGCGGGGGCTGAGAGGAGAGTGGAGAGCTTAGCGTCCCACAACGAGCATATATTCAACACCACTTGGGGCTGAAATGAGAAGCAGGGAAGTTGACTGCGGAGATTTCCGCAGCTGGTGTGCGGCGGGATTGGAGGGTGGGGGTGGAGGAAGCAGGCCCTCTTGCTTGCGAAGTTGTTTGTCCAATTGGTTGGCGTTCAAGTTGCTGAAACAGGAAAACAGTTCAGCCAAATAACCCCGAGATCGAAGTGGTACGTGAACAAGGCAAAGCTTCCATTCCACTTACGCTTTATGATTTTAAAATCTTTAAGCCTAGTCTGCTGTTGTGCAAGAGACATCTGAAAAATTCCCATCATTAATCAGTCATTTCCAAAATGACTCTTGAAAACAGACACTTTAATGAATGTGTTTTGTTTTGTTTTGAAACAAATTTTACGTGCAAGTATGTCAAAAATGTTGATGAGGAACTCTGGGGAAAGACTTCCATCCAAAAATACTATTAATTGAACAAATTCAGGAATTACAGAGTAAAATAAACAAGAACTAAGTGAATCCTTGTGTTAGTCTGAATAATATGATTATGCAAGAGTTCAGTTTTCTTTTCCCCTAAATTTCACTGCTATTTTATAAATTCTTGCTCAAAGCCTGCTGACGGGCAGGACTATTTCAAAGGACAAATATTTTAAAGGAGCTCAGTGTTGGAGGCAGCACAGAATAAGCAGCTTAGAATTTACCAACTGGACTCTCCTTTCTTAAAAGTGTGTGTGGACCAACACTTACCACCAGTCATGCCTTCTGCTGCCGGTGGAGGAGCAGAAACCAAATCTGCCCATTTTCACTCTGCTCAGACTGAGCACATTAGCTTTGTCTACGACAAGGCTGTGCTAGAGATTCTGCCAAGGCTGGCCTGTCTTCATGCATACCCTCATTACACTTTCCAGTAACAGCTAAACCTCTGAATTCCCTTTTAATCTACCCTTTGTGTTATCATGCCTTCATCCAGTAGGCTTGTCAAAATATACCTTTCTTGTCAGGTTAAAAAGTTTCTCAATGTTGTATTTCTCTTCTTCAGAGAAATTGTTTTTATCAGCAATAGCAGACAAGCTATCTTTGGAAACATTTGTTCTTTTCCTTTATATAGTTCAATATGGATAAATAGGCTTTTAAGAGCTTAAGAAGTGCATATTGAATAAATGAATGCTGTTAATTCACCAGGTTTTCCCAGTCAGGAGGCTTTAAGAATTACTTTATAAGGAGTGTGAGCTTTGGAATTTGGTACAAACTGAGTGGCTTTGATCATGTTACTCAACTCATTTCACTTCAGTAAAATGGAGGTTATACTCCATAGAGAAGTTATTACTGCTTTGGTAAATCTAGGTGAAACCTTCCCTTTGTCCCTTTTATCCAAAATGAAGAGTAATTATTGCAACTAGAAAATATCATGTGAATGTTACTGTGTGTTGGTTGTGTAAGGTTACTGAGCACATTCACATACGTATTGGTGATATAGGGCTAAAAAACTACTGTATCTTTTTTTTCTTTTTTTTTTTTTTAAACATTTTTATTTTTTTTATTTATTTATTTATTTTTTTTAAGATTTATTTTTTATTTATACATACAAGCTGGGGTACAGGCCAGAGGCATGGGGTGGCGAGAGGGTTCACCAGAGACAGAACGGGGAGCAGAACAGGCAGATCAGAAATACACTGCTGAGGGGAGCAGCAGGCGAGGCAGGAGAGGTCTGCCGCACCATGTGGGATTCTCCCCGGCCGGGCGTCGAACTCGCGTCGCCGCTGCCGACAGCTCCACAGCGCAGCTCTTAACCGCTGCGCCACCGGGGAGGCCTGTATCTTTTTTTTCATCAAAGTATTATTATCCCTCCATATCCAGGAATACTGGTTCCAGAAACTTCCGGAATACCAAAATCTATGGATTCTCAAGTCCCTTATATGAAATGTGTAATATTTGTGTGTTATCTATCACATCCTCCCATATACGTTAACTCATTTCTAGATTGCTTATTTATTCCATACAAAGTAAATGCTTTGTAAAGTTGTTATAGTGTTTTTGTTTAGGGGGTAATGACTAGAAAAATAGTCTGTACATGTTCAGTACAAACATAGCCACCATAGGCCTACCTACGTAGGTCCTATGTTTTTTTGATTTGAATTGGTTGAGTCCTCAATGCTAAACCTACGGATATGGAGAGCTGACTGTAGTTTACAAATCTTCTATCCAGACAAGCTAGGAATCATTTTCACTTACAGCTAAGTCAAGACAGACCTTTTCAAGGTTATCACAGAATTAACTGAGTGGCGGGATCTTAACAGAAAAGTTCTTCTGGTATTACATAATATAAACTGAATGCTGGAATGAAAACCACTGTTATTGTTCTCTGTTATTTTGGATTTTATTAGTGTAAGTGATCTTCTATTGTTCTCAGTTATTTTCTTGAACATTACAATGAACAGAACATACTTTGAATTCCTGAGTAAGGTTCCATGCATCCCTTTAAAGAAAGTTCTTCTGTAATGGTGCTTTTTTTTTTTTTTTTTTACACACAGTAGATGATTAGTATATGTTTATTGGGTGAGTGATTTCCCATGGGTGGCATAAGATCAGTGGATATAAACATGTCCAGGGCAAATCCTCATTCTGTGGTCATCATGTGGATCAGAATCTAGGTTACTAATTTGGAGTTGCCGTAACCTACAAGGCCTAGATGCGGTGCCCATGCTTTCCTCCCTGACATCATCTCTCCCCACGCTGCCATCCACTGTTCGTCTGTGCTGACCACCTCAGCACTCAGGCCCTGGCCAGTTCTTCTACCACATTTATTGAGATCTCTGTTCACATGTCAGCTCCTCATGTCTGCCAACTCTGAACACCTCACATTCTTTATCACATCCCACGTTCTTTATCACATCCCCATGTTTTATTTTCTTTAAAGCACTTGATACTATCTGAATATATCTGGTTTATTTCTTTGTCTTCTCGCTTGTCCCCTTACCAGAAAAAAGACCCATAACAATGGAAACTTCACTGCATGTGATTTTTTGGTTTTGTATCTCTGTACTTTATTCTAATTTATAATAAAAGGACAAACATTTAGATGAATGATTTTTAAAAGTAGGGGGATAATTGGATTGCAATTTCTTTCTAATTATTTTACTTCTGCCATGAACTCATCTCATAATTGAATTCAAAGCATTAAATCATCTAAATCTATTGATGTTACTTTTTCTGACCCTTGTAGATGGCACAATTATGTTTCAGGGGAAATTATCTCAGGTATATTTTGGTCAGTTTTGAAATGTTAATGATTATTTTTCTTCTGATGAAAAAGTGAAATTACAATTAGGTATTATTTCTTTGGACTATTTTGATTATTGAGGACTTCTTTGATTATTGAGAAGCTTTTAAAATGTGCAGAAAGCTAGTTTTACAAGATTATTATCCTTTTTTTTTAATGCTGCATATCAAGTAGTTTATTCCTTTTGGAATAACACTTTATGGGTTATTTTAGATTTTGAGGGGAATTCTTGAGACTGAACCTCTAAGAAAATGCACCAGTGATGCCCAGTGAGGAAGGTGTAGAGTAGCAATGGCACCCCACTTAATGAATAAATATGGCAACTCTTTGAGAAAAACTTGAGGGGAGAAGACAAAGGAAGGTGTGCTGGAAGCTAGTGGGGAAGGGTAATGTGGAGAGGAGTTGGAGTGTCAGAGTGGGTGAATTTTTGTGATTCTGGAGAGATCTGAAAACCTGAGGTACTATTTCAGCTCCACCCTCCCTCCTTTGTACAAACTAAACAGTAAAGCATTCTTTTTCTTTTGTCTCTGCCACAGTTGCCCTTGTGGACAGAAGTGACTGCAACTTTTATCTTAATAGGGGAGGCAAAGGTCTTATTGACAAGGGAAAAAAATACAATCTTTGCCTTTCCTTTGTAACATTCAGAACAAGTATGTCTAAAAGATCACTTCCTCTTCTGCTATGCCTGGTTGCTTAAAAAAAGAAATTATAAGGGAACAGAGAGTTGTTAGAACTGACTGGCAATGTGAAATATTTGTGTGAACATACCACTTTATTTTTTTTTTTTTGTCACATGGTAAATTTAGGCAGAAGGCTATATGGAACTATTGGACTAATTTATGTACAAGTTTTTTAATTCTCATCTAAATTTCTGTACATATTACATGAATAGAATTACAAGATCCATAGGAATCATTTACCAACAACCTATCTTTCAGGACAGCTATGAAGGAGTAAAAGAATGAAAAAAAAAAACCACTTTGCAGAAAATTTGGGCAGATTTTTGCTTTTGTTTTTTGAGCAAAGTATATTTATTGGAGTATATTTTTTAGAGACTATTATGCAATATGTCACTGAAAGGTTATGGCAGTATTGGGGGCAGGTTTTTATTATAGCACAGATACTTTGAGTTGAAGAAGATTTAGTTTAGCCTTCCTCTTATGAGTGCTTGAAGTTTAACGATGGAGATGTAACCAGTCTCCATTTAACTGTTGTTCCGGAAGTAAATCTTGTGAGTAGCGCTTAAAGCTTATTTGTAGGACACACTCTGACCTGTAACATGAGAAATGTTCGACACAAATGGAGTTGGAAAGGATAATGCTAAGCAAAATAAGCCAGAAGGACAAAGACAACTACTGGATGGTGTCACTTATATGTGAAAGCAAACAAAGGGTCAAAGACAAACTTAAAAACCGACACTTGAAAGCTGACTATAGAACTGAGGCAGCCAAAGGGGGAATGGTGGGAGAATGGATAAAAATAGGGTGGGGAGAGAGCACAGTGGACTATGTGGAAGACTAAGGGTGCTTGGGTGGTGGGTGCAGTATGGTAACTACGCTTAAGGAAGGAGATCTTATACTTCCAAAATGCTAACAATTATGTAAACCAATAACACTTCAGGGAAAATTGGAAAATAAAAAGTAAATTGTGGAATATATACTCAATGGGATACTATACAGCTGTGAAAAAGATAAAGTAGTGGCTTTTCAGACAAAATGGATGGTTCTCAAGGTGATTATGTTAAGTGAACTAAGTCAGAAAGTAAAAGATATCAGATGGTTTCACTCATCTGTGAACATAAATAACAAAAAAAAAAAAACTACACAGAGAAAATACAGCAAGATATATCTTGAACTCAGGGAAAGATTAATGGTTGCCAGAGGGAACTTCAGGGAGGAAGGCAAAGAAGTTATTAGCCTGGATAGAAAATCAAAGTCATAACATTCCCTTAAGTGAAAACCTAATTCAGAGCAAGTCCCTAACTCTTCAATACTATGAAGGCTGAGAGAGTTTTGGAAACTGCAGAAGAAATGCTTGATGCTAACAGAATTTGGTTAATGAGGCTTAAGGAAAGAAATTGTTTGCATAACATAAAAGTGGAAGGTGAAACAGCCAGTGCTGATAGATAAAAGGTGGCAAGTTAGCCAGAAGATCTAGCTAAGATCATTGATGAAGGTGGAAACATTTTAAATACAACATTTTCAATATAGACAGAACAGCCTTCTATTAGAAGAAGGTGCCATTTAGGACTTCCCTAGAGAGGTCAATTCCTAGCTTCAAAATTTCAAAGGACAGCTGGCTGTCTTCTTAGGGGCCAGTGTAACTGGTGACTCTTAAGTTGAAACCAATATATATTTAGCATTCCGAAAAATTTAGAGACCATAAGAATTATGCTAACTCTACACTTTGCACTATTAATGGAACCAAAAGAAGCCTGGATAATAGCATTTCTGTTTGCAACATGTCTTATTGGATATTTTAAGCCCATTATTGAATTACTGCTTAGAAAAAAATTCTTTCAAAATATTACTGTTCATTAACAATGCCCTTGGTGACCTAAAAGCTCTGATGGAAGTGTACAAGCAGATGAATGCTATTTTCATGCCTGCAGTCTATATAGGTCAAGGAGTTATTTGAACGTCAAGTATTATTATTTAAAGAAACACATTTTATAAGACTTAACTGCTATAGACAGTCATTCCTTTTATGGATCTAAGCAAAGTAAATTGAAATGATGAAAAGATTCACCATTCCAGATGCCATTAAAAACAGTTGTGATTCATGGGAGGAGGTCAAAATATCAACAGAACAGAAGTTTGGAAGAAATTAACTCTGCCCCTCATGGATGGTTTTGAGGGGTTTAAGACTTCAGTAGAGAAAGTAACTGCAGATGGACTGGAAATTGCAAGAGAACTAGAATTAAAAATGGAGCTTAAACTGAATTCTTATAATCCCATGATAAATTTCATAATAAAGTGTTGCTTCTGATGTATGAGAAAAGAAAATAATTTCTTGAGATAGAATCCACTTCAGGTGAAGATGCTGGGAACGTTGTAATGACAACAAAGAATTTAGACTATTTCATAACTTAAAAAAGCAGCAGCCACTGCAGCGCAAGTTCGATCCCCAGCCAGGGAGCTGGCCCACATGGCACAGCAGACCTCTCCTGCCTCACCCGCTGCTCCCCTCAGCAGTGTGTTTCAGTGGATCTGCCTGTTCTGCTCCCCAGTCTGTCTCTGGTTAATGCTCTCACCACCCACACCTCTGGCCTACACCCCAGCTTGTATGCATAAATAAATAAATCTTAAAAAAAATAATAAAGCAGCAGCAGGGTTTGAGAGGATTGACTCTCATTTTGAAAATAAGTTCTTCTGTGGTCGAAATGCTATCAAACAGTATCACATAGTACAGAGAAATCTTTTGTGAAAGGAAGAGTCAATTAATGTGGCAAACTTCATTGTTGTCTTATTTTAAGAAATTGCCACAGCCACCCACCTTTCAGCAACCACCACCCATCCTGGCCAGTCAGCAGCTATCAACATAAAGGCAAGATCATCATTAAAAGATTACAACTTGTAGAAGGCCCAGATGATGGTTAGTACTTTTTAGTAATAAAATATTTTTAAATTAAGATGTGTACATGGTTTTTTAAAGACATGATGCTATTGCACACTAAATGAATTACAGGGTAGTGTACTACCCTGTACTACTAACTGTTTTATATGCACTGGGAAGACAAAAATGCACATGATTTGCTTTCTTGTGATACTTACTTTATCGCAGTGTCTAGAAATGAATCTGAATCTCTTCAAGGTGTGTCTATAGTCAGTTTCTTATTAAAAAAAAACAACCGAGAACCTTGTCACTAATTAACAAGGAAAACTGCAACCCTTTTTTGTGTGTGAAAATTTTATATTTGATGCCCTTATCTTCAAGAAATCATGAAATTCCTATTCTCAGTTATTTAATAGTGTTTCTCATTTTCTGCATAGACTGTCCTTCATCCACCTGGATTCAGTTTCAAGACAGTTGTTACCTTTTTCTTCAAGAATCCATCAAAGTAGAAAGCATAGAGGATGTCAGAAATCAGTGTACTACCATTGGTAAGGAACTTACCCTTTTTTTGTTTGTTTTTTTCACAAATCAGCAAATAGTGTTCACTAATGTCTTTAAAAAAATGGTTTTGTGATAACTCAATTTTACCTCATTAACCGGGGGATAACTTTTATTTTATTCTCCACACAGACAGTGGAACTGGGTAAATATTTAACCCCTAAGTTGGCAGACAGACAATATTGTCGAAACCAGAATGACAGAAACTTAGCAACAGCAATGTCTATTTAATGTATGTATTCTGTGCTTAAGCACGTCATATACTTTACCTGGCCCATAATAACAAAACTAGCAGGTGGGCTATTATTAGACTTCTTTTATCTAATAAGAAATTAAGGTCAGTTATTTGTTTGAGGTCACACGGTGAGCCCTTGGGTGACCTCCAGGATTCTAACCAGGATCTGTTTGATTTGGGGACTAGAGTTTTAATGACTTTGCTTTTCTGTTCTGGAAGTGCCTGCAGGGTGGGCAGAAATCAGATTACACAAGACCATGAAGTGAGATTGTGGTAAAGAATGGTATGTTCAAGAAAAATGAGAAAACGGTTATTTCTAAAGGATTCGCTCAATGTTCTATGGGAAATGTATTTGTAACTGCACATGGTAAAATATTTTAAATAAAAATTTCATTTTGAAAGGGTATGCTTGAATGCTCTTGACCTATCTGAGTGTTTAACCCAAAGTGCATCCTTATTATTAAACCTCTAGTTGTTATGATACGTGTCAGCTCAAACTAAAGCTATGAGGTAAACTAGCCTCTTTTTTCCACTGAAATATCAATCATCTTGATGTAGAGTTCTTGATTCTTTAAAGGTGTTTTTATTACTGAGAGCTAAAAATCTCTTGATTATTTCATGATAAGCATGCTCAAAACTTAGGTAAAGGACACTTTACTTAAGAAACATGCTTTCTGACAACTTACCAATATCAATGTAGGAAGAATATAAAGTTGTCATGTGGGTACTTTAATTAAAATCATAGTCCCTTATTCTAGGAAAAATAAATGTAAGCATAGAAATTTTAAATCTTATTTAGTGCCTCAGAGTACCCATAGATATTTATTACCTTATACAGAGTACCAGTAGATATTTATTGTTTCCCTTTTAAAAAGTCTTACCAACTGCCAAATAATGTGAAACATTGGTTCTTTGGGAAAAAATTCAGTTTGCCAGTCTGGTTTCATTTCAAGGAAATTTAATAATGAGTTTTACTGACCTTACAAGATTTTTTAAATGGGGTTTCCCCTACAACTATTTTCTATCTCTTAAAAAGAAAAACCACATTTAGGGGGCATCCCTGGTGGCCTAGGGGTTAAGTCTCGGTGCTCTCACTGCTGTAGCCTGAGTTCATCCCCGGCCAGGGAGCTAACCCATATATGGTGCTGCAGATCTCTCCTGTCTCACTCACTGCTCCTCTTAGAAGTGTATTTCAGGAAATCTGTCTGCTCTGCGCCCCACTCTGTCTCTGGTGAATCTTCTCAACTGCTGCATATCTGGCCTATACCCTAGTTCTTCTACACAAAAATTTTAAAAATCTTTAAAAGAAAATTTTTCTAAAGTTCCTTTAAAAAAACATTTAGGTATACCTAGATACAAACATAGATTCCAGTAACAGAATTTATATTTGAAGCTGAGAACCAAGAAAACACATGCTCCTGTAATCTTAGTAGCTTGTATGAACAAGGTTAAAAGTTCATTGTCCTGTTTTATCTTAAGCAGTGAAGCAATTGTTTACTAAAGAAGCATAATTAACACTTGCTGACTGACTTTCTCTACAACTCAACTGTAGTTGTAGTTGCAATTTTTCCTTACCAACAAAGCAAAACAAAATTTAAAACGCCCAGCAATGTTATGGCCTGATATATTTAATTTGATTTTTTTTAATTATAGCCTGATTTTGATTGCTTGT
The DNA here is from genome assembly GCA_004024925.1 of Scalopus aquaticus. NCBI lineage: Eukaryota > Metazoa > Chordata > Mammalia > Eulipotyphla > Talpidae > Scalopus > Scalopus aquaticus. Next base: position 161,541 of record PVIJ01001002.1, on the reverse strand, counting down.
TTCACAGTCCATTACCTACTTGTTCAAGCAGGTTAGTCATTTAAGAATTTTTAATTTTATATACAAATTTTCTTGTAAAATTTGTCTTGTGACTAAAGAAAAATGTCCTATTGGTATTGGGTAAAGCCAAGGGGTCCCCAAGGACCCCAAACTCTTAAGGGAAAAAAATCCATGTTGCCAGTTCTAAGGGAACGTGAACCACCACATGAGTAGCAAAGTAATCGTATTTGCATGCTCAAAGATTTTTTGAGAGAGAGAGAGAATAGAAGTAATGAAGAGAAGGATTGCAAGCTAGTTTCCTGATCAAACTCTGAAATTACCTATCTCCTCCTGGGCAAATGCCTAGCCAAACAGGCAGGGCCCAGAGCTGAGCAGGCAAGGCCCAAAAGCAAATTAGCCAGGAGTCCAAGGCACACATCAACAGGAAGACCAGGAATGGCCCAAAGAGTTGGGAGAGGAGAGACCCAAAGTTCAAAATGATCGTCCAAGCTGGAAGAGCTACCAGCTTGGGAAAAATGACAGTGGCCGTTGTCTCTGAAGACAGAACTGGATCCAATGTGCTAAAGCTGTGAAGAGCAAAGACCAGGAGCAGCCTCTGTCTGCATGTCATCTTTCCCTGCTCCCCACACTCCTCACCTACCCCTTCTTCCGCCCAGCAGTACCCCATCCAGAAGTTCGTTTCACTGCACACGGGGAGTTGTAGTGAGATGTCTGACTTTCGGAGATGGAACTGAGTCCATAGCGTACCCCCACACCGCCTGCCGGCCAGCTCTGAACCCCACTGCAGTAGCCTGCCTGCTCTAATACTTTCTCCCCAGTTAGATCAGGTTTTTTTGTTTTATTTTTGTTACCGATTTGATTTTTTTCTTAATTTCTGATAACCTCACCACTTATTTGATAATCCTGTACATTTGCTTTCACTCTGGAAATGCCATTGCATCAATGAATCAAAAAATTAGCTAGATTGGTTATGTTTGGAGAGGGTTTGGTTTAGACTTTGGTTTAGAACAGTAGATGAACATAAATTCAGTATTTCCTATGTAAGAAGAAGAAAAAGCATAAGGCATACTAGGAAATTCACATTTGGATTTATAAAATCTTCACAGCCATATAAAAGCTACCTTCAATCTATGATTGTTATGGGTATAGAAAATTAGTGACTTGTTACCTGTTGCAGGGAACCATATCCCCAATGCTTTGTGCTGATCTACCTGATGGTATTTCTCCTTATTTTTGGTGCTATTACTCACTAGGAAAATAATTGTGAGGCTGAATTCTTTTTTATTTTCGACATTTACCTTTAATTTATATACTGTACTTATAATGGAACAAATAAATACTTTCAATCTTTCCTTTTCGTGATGCAAACTAAGTCACCAGCCATAAAAAGAATTAAAGACCCAAATTACATCTCAGCAGGTAATGTCACTGGTAATGCATTGTGAAAAAAAATGTGCTTCAGCACATGCATTCTTCAGGGATTTATGCTGTCATTTGTTAGAGAAAATGAAAGTGTGTCTTATTTACCTGACATAGTAATTTAAGTTTAGACAGTATTTAATTAGATTACAATGTTAAAAGTCATTAAAGTTCCATTGGCTGCCACAAGGTCAAAGAAAAAAATGAAAAACTCAATCTCTGAACACTTAAGTCTAAACTATAACCTAGTTAAATATCTTACTTGTGGATTTCTCTAGAGTGGCATTTTGGTCACATTTCACCTTTAAGGACTAGAATAAAACAGATTAAAAGTTTGTATGACATTAAACAGACAGGTGAGAGAAGCTGGAATTGATAAGAAAATGATCATAGATTTTAGATAGGACTGAGAGAGAACCTTATTGAATTTTAACTTTGGACTAAAATATTGTTTTAAAAGACAGTCATAATATTACTTGTGAAAGTTGTTAATTAAATAATGTATGACCATTATGGAAAACTTAGAAAAATATATATGCAAATATTTTAACAATAAAACAATCACCCTAAATAGTCCCCTCCTAAGGAAATATAATGGCTTCTTAATATTTTGGTGTAAGTATCCTTCTAGACTTTCCATCTCATCTAGGCAAATATGTTTGAATAAATCTTGCTTTTTCTTCTAATAAAAAGGGCTCATAAATAGAAACTTTTCTGTGATCTGCATTTTTCCTTAAAAATGCCTTTCCAAGGTAGTAAATATTCAAAAAATGCTCATTTACTAATAGCTATACCTTCTTCTACTATATAGATAGTAGAATTACACCTCAGATATAGGTTATTCAAGTAGTTCCAATTTTTCAGCATCGTAAATATGTGCCCACTTGAGGAGAGAGCCAATGACTGCCTTACCCTAAATTGTCAAGGTCTGCTGAGCCTAGAATATGTATTTTTTTAAAGGACCTTTGATACATCTTGCCAAATTCTCTCCAAAATGGTTTTGCTAATCTTTACTCCCACTAACCACTTAACAGCTATTTTTCTACACCCAAGGCCAGCATGTGTTTAATCTTCAAGTTTGAAAGTCTTATTTTAATATTCATTTCTTTCCCACTCAAAATGCATTTCACACACATTTCTTGTTTTATTTCCTTTTGTGAGAATGAATTGCCTTTTTAACAATTTGAAACCAATTTTTGTTTTCTATTAAGGTGTTTGCCTTTTTACTTTTTATTTATAATAGAGCTTTAGTCTTTCCAGTGTGGTTTTCTTCTTTAATATGTTTCTTGGGGAATTTTTGACCCTACAGTAATTTTTCTTTTCCTCTGTAGTAAAATTTATCATTTTTTACAAAAACTTTTTTTTTAAAAGATGTGAAAGTAGTCACCCACTATAAATTTTCTTACCATATCAGGTAACACCATAAGGAGCTTTCTCTTCTCCCTGTAACAGTTACCATTTTATTATGAAAAAAATTCTTTTAAATAGTATCATAAATACAATAGCCTATTACTTAAGCCTTCTGTAATTCTAAAGATGTGGTACCTGGATCAGAAACATCAACATCACCTGGGAACTTAAGGGTTTAAATTGTCAAGGCCCCATCTCACGCCCACTGAATATCTCTGGATGTGGTGTCCAGCACTGTCTTCTACAAGCCCTCTAGGTGAATCTGATGCGCACTCAAGTTGGAAAGCCTCTACTCTGGGCCAATACTGTGAAGCTCTCGAGAGGCTTTGTTAAGTCATGATGACTTTTTTAAAGATTTATTTCTTTATGCATACAAGAACTGGGGTGTAGACCAGAGGTGTGGGGTGGTGAGTGGATTCCCCAAAGACAGAGTGGGGAGCAGAACAGGCAGCTCTACTGAAGTACGCTGCTGAGGGGAGCAGCGGGGTGAGGCAGGAGAGGTCTGCTGCACCATGTGGGAAGCTCCCTGGCCGGGGATCTAAGCTGCCAATGGCTTCATAGTGCTGAGACTTAACCTGTTGCACCACCAGGGAGGCCCAAGTCAGGATGATTTTGGAAGAATGTCTTTTAATAGTATGAAAGACCTCTTCCTCTTTTCCCTGTGTATTTGAATTAGTTGTAGTACAAGAAGTCTCAATGGGGGGCCTTCCTGGTGTTGAAAGGGCTAAAGTCTCAGCTCTATTAATCTATTGTCAACCCCACCAGGGAGCTAACCTACAGGGTTCAGCAGACCCCTCCTGTCTCACCAGCTGCTCCCCTCAGCAGTGTATTTCAGTAGCTCTGCCTGTTCTGCTCCCCGTCTCTGGTAAATCCTCTCACCACCACCCCGTATATCTGGCCTACACCCCAGTTGTTGTATGCATAAATAAAAATAAAACTTTTTATTAAAAAAGAAGTCTCAGAGGTTAGTTTTAATATATACACATATTTTACATAAGCTTATCGTCCCCTGGAAAATTACAGGAAAATTCTTACTTCTAAAATTACTAGCTGAGTACAACTGAAAGGACATTTCTTGTTACTTCTCTTTATTTTCTCCCAAGTCACAGATGTATCTTCCCCACCAGATCTCCCCTTGCTAGTACAAACTTTCATGTCGTCATTCATTTTCACCTGCAGAGTTATTTACTGTCATGAGAGAAACTGGCTCCACTAGTATTTGCTCAGAAGTGTTACCCAATTAAGACAATGGAATGATTTTCTGATATGTGAGACAGTCTTTGCTTGGGTTAAGAAACAAGCTTAAATATCCCTTGAAAAAGTGAAACTACTGCTGATCTTTTTAGGGTGTTGTATACTTTATGGATTGTAAGAATAAAAAAGTTATGTGAGACATAAAATACATGTGGTTGCTGCTCCTTACTCAAGCCAGATGAAAGTCCCAGGAAAAACCAACTATCCAGTGAGAAAGAGGACCTCTTTAATTGGTCAATTTCCTTAGACAGGACTTTCTAAAGATGACCTCAGAGGAAAATACGGAAGGCATAGGATTCGGGCAACATGAGCATAAAGACTGCTAAATGAGGCTGGTCAGAGACTGTGGCTTTAACTCCCCGGCCTTGGCTGTGCTGGTCCTTTTCAGCTCTCCTGGAAGTGGTCAGACTCCTCCCTGCATTTGTGAACTGAGGGCAGGAAGAACCCTGGTTGCTAGAGAAAATTGAGTGGGAAAAAGAAAAGTGAGAGCTACAGATATACGTGTTACTGTTCAAATCTCTTCATGACATTGTGTTTCCCTGTTGTTTTATAAACGAGATTACCAACCCTAGGTGAATGAAGAATATAAAGTGATTCTATTCAATTGATCATTGTCATTTTACTTTTCTCATGAGTAAATCTATCTTCAGAAATGTGCATATTCTCAAGCTAAATTTAAAAAATGTGAAAATGTAATATAATAATACATAATTTTTATATGCTTCATGTGATTTTCACTGACTCTGAAAACATGTCAGCTTTTTCTCCCTTAAATAATTTCAGGGGCAGACATGATAAGCATACACAATGAACAAGAAAATGCTTTTATACTGGATACTTTGAAAAAACAATGGAAAGGCCCAGATGATATCCTATTAGGCATGTTTTTTGACACAGATGGTAAGTGATATTTACCTAGTAGGACATCATTTTTTTTCATGTAAGTAAAACTGATGACTTTCTTTTCATTTTTTTTAACTTTCTAGTTTAAGTTTCTATTTCTGTGATCTGCTGTTGTATTTTCAGTACATACCTATGACTTGTACTGCAGCTTCCCTCTGATCAGCTCAATGTAATTCACACATGAAAGTCAAATTTGATTGTTTTTCTGGATTAAAATGTGGTGATAAGCTCATTATTTTTATAACAGGACAGCTATAGGGTAAGCATAGACTGAACTATCAAATTTATACTTTGTAAATGTGTTTATTGTTACTGTAGAAAATAGAAAGTACATGAATATTTTCACAAGAAATTACTAAGGTTACTGCATATGTATGTTTTGTTTTTCTTGGCTATTTCCCTAGGAAAATGTTTTGTTTTTTTTCTTTACAAAAGTGGAATCTTCAGACTTCTTGAACGAGTATCTCTGATTTGTACACAGGATACGTTTCTTCTTTAAACTCCTACAATCAAAAGACAGACCTTAGTAATTTCCTGCTTTTAATCTTAAGCTGTTTTGTCTTCTTTTAAACACCTTCTTTTATACTGTCATGATACTGAAAATATTCCTTAACTGACAGATGCGAGTTTCAAGTGGTTTGATAAGTCAAATATGACATTTGATAAGTGGACAGACCAAGAAGATGGTGACGACCTAGTTGACACCTGTGCCTTCTTGCATACGAAGACAGGTGAATGGAAAAAAGCAAATTGTGAAGTTTCTTCTGTGGAAGGAACTCTTTGTAAAGCAGCTAGTAAGTATAATTGAAGGCCTTTTCCCATTTGAGAGGGGTGGAAGAAGTAGGACTGGTCTTAAATACTTTTCTCTGAGATAAGTATGCCCCAATAAGTAGAATAAAGGCTTCAGAATGTATTAGGATAGTTTGCTCCTAATTTCAGGAGTAGGGCCAGATCACGTGAACCAAGAGGTCAAAATTCCTTGTTGTTCATAGGAATTATCATAGCCTTTCTGAATGTGAGATGATTGAACAGTGGAAGTGGTAAAAGAGAATCATGTCTGATTCCAGAATGCTGTTAGTTTACAAAGAATTTGATTCTGTACAAAAACTAACATCCTTTTTTAGGCAAAGAAAAATTGCATTGTTGTTCATAATTTATTCAGGGTTAAAATGTTTTCTCCTGACACATTAGAATGCCTTATGATGAACAAAATTATCCCATTCTACATTTTAATGTTATTGTTAAATATTAGACAAAGTTGTTTTTTTTCCCTAACTTTTATAAAGACTTGTTTACTCATTAAAAACAAAATTTCAAACTGTGATTTTGGGATACTTGAAACATGACACTTTATATCCTAAGTATTTTCCCCTTGTACTTCAACTGTAAACCAAAACTGTATGTCTGCCTCTATTTCCTTTCTGTACATCTCAAATTATATACTTTTTTTTTTTTTACTTGCCACAGTAGGGTTCTTGAGTACAATCAATTTTACAATGATTATGTGAGATTTGTCACAGTTTTGTGGTAGTAGCATTCAACTTCCAATATTTGTTTTTTAGGTATTGGTTCTTTTCATGCACTGTGCCTCAGGGCACCAATATATAGACCAATTTTAAATTAAACTGTAACCTTCAAATATCAGGAGTGAGCAAGTTCCATACTAATGATTTAAGGTCACAGTTGCATACATCAATATTACCATGTTTCTGTTTTACAGACTCCCAATCAAAATCCTCTGTGTTCTTTACCTCATCATCTTTTTCTTGAGTTTTCTTATTTTTCTATCAGTCAAGCTATGGCATTTGCTAGACCTATTTTTTTAACTAAGTTTATAATAGATAACACAGTGGCCAAGCAATAAAAATATGGATAGTAATAAGCTATTAAAGGGTCCATTTAAATTACTTTCAGGGTGTTTAAAAGCAATCTTAGAATAAAGCATACTAAAATTTTAATTTTTATTTTCTTTTATATTTTAGTCCCATACGAAACAAAATATTTATCAGGTAAGTAATGGTCTTGTGTTAATTTTTTTCTCCACAAGTAAAATTATATTAAGATACTAGAGTGTTAAAATACACCACAGACCCCCTTTTAAAAATTATATAGTGATGTAAACTATTACATGACAACTTTCATAAGAAAGGTCTCTTAGTTATGATGTTTTAAATATAACAGATTATATATGAAATGAACATTTTAGACACTGAATCATTTTTTCTCATTGAATTGTTTTTGTACAAAATGACTAAATCTTTTTAAAAAATTACCTCATAGTTGTAATTACAACTTATGCAGCATGCGTCTCAAGAGCTTATTAAATGTACATTTTAAAAAACAACAGGTGACATTTACATGGCTCAAAAAATAAAGGGGAGGGTGGGATCAGGTAAAAGGGGTCAATTGCATATTGAAGGGTGGACTTTCAATGGTAAACTTAATGTAGTATATACAGATCTTGATTTGTAATGATACATGCCTGAAACTTTTAATGCAATGTTACTTCAGTAAATTATTTTTAAAAAGCAAAACTTCATAAGGCAAACTCTTACCTTTTTCTTCCATTCATTCTAACCCATCTTTTCCCTTACTACAAACCATTTCAGTTGCTGCTTTAACTGTCTAGGGTTTCTTTTTGCCAATACAAGCAAATAGAGATATATAATTTATTTGTCCTTTTTATTCACTAATATATCCTAGAGATCTCTGTATTATTACCAATAATTTGCTCTTCTTTCTGATAGCTGCATACTCTTCCATTATATGGCTATATATATTAAGACAGCCACAGTGCCCCACTAGATTGTTTCAAAACATTTGTTATGACAAACATGAACAATGCTACAAAAAAATTAATCTCTTTGGACAAATGCATGTTTATCTGTAAATTAAATTCGTTAAAATATAACTGCTGGATTGAAAAATCAATATTTTAACTTTGATTGATTTTGATACTGTGTGAGGAGATATACCACTTTGAATTCCCAGAGAAGTAAATGAATGCCTGTTACAAAATTTTGGATTTTTACCAATTGCATAGTGTAGTTTTACGCTTTTTATTTTTGAGGTATCATTAACATAGGATAAAATGTGCAGCGTGATGGTTGCTTATATATCAACTGTGTTAACTACCACTCAAATCAAATTATAGAGGGCCTCCCTGGTAATGTAGGGATTAAGTCTCAGCACTATCACCGCTGCAGCCCGAGTTCATTCCCAGCCAGGGAGCTACCCCACATCGCGCAGCAGACCACTCTTGTCTTGCCAGCTGCTCCCCTCAGCAGTGTATTTCAGTAGATCTGCCTGTTCTGTTCCCACTCTCTCTGGTGAATCCTCTCACCTCCCACATACCCCAGTTCTTATATGCATAAATAAATATTTTTTAAAAAATCAAAGTATAAAACACCTTACACCACAAAGTTCCCTTATGCCCCTTCCCAATACACATCCGTCTGACTACCATCCACCCCACAGGGAACCACGATTATGTTTCCTATCACCATGAGTGTTTGTTCTTGAACTTCACATAAAGCTAACTCTGTTGGCGTCACTCATATATATTAGTGAATAAAAAGGGGAAAAAATTGTAATCCACACTGTATATTTTTCTATATTTGCATAGTATTTTATAAAGACACCACAGTTTGTCCATTCTCATTTCTAGCTTGGAATTGATATTATAGCTGCCTATGAACACTCTCATACCATTTTCTGAACCTATGTTCAGTATATTCCAAATAGGGGACTCGCAGGGCCATAGAGTAACTAACATTTAGCTTTATTAATCATCAAATAACTTTTAAAATTTAGACATTTTACATTCCTGTTATTAGTGTGAGTTCCATTTGGTCTTCATTCATCCCATGATGCTACTGTCTCTAATTTTAGTCATTCAGATAGGTGTGTAGTGCTCTTCTGTAATTTTAATTCTCAATTTCCTGATGTTATACACACTACACATTTGTTAGCCATTTGGTTATTTGTGTGTGTGTGAGAGAGAAATATCTGTTCCAGTCTTTTGCCCTTTTTATTGGATTGCCTTTCTTGGTAGGTTTGTTGTTGATTGATTGGTAGGTTTGTTGTTGTTGTGGTTTTTTTTTAATCCTTAAACAAGTCCTCATCATCTCATCCTTATCATCTGTCTGATGAGTATTTTTCTCAGTTTGGGGGCTTACTATAATTATGGTAGAAGAGTGATCTTTAGGATATACTATGATTTAAGAGTGATTTATGATTTAAGAGTAATAACATCTTAAAAAATCAAGCAAAAACACTACCTCACACCATTAGATTGACAACCAGAAAAATTACAAATGTTAACAAGGTTTTGGAGAAAATGGAACCCTTGTGCATTTTTGTCGGTATGTAAAATGGCTGCAGCTACTATGCAAAGCAGTATGGTAGCTCCTTAAAATTAAAAACTGAATTACCCTATGACCCAATAATTCTGAATATATACCCCAAAGAAGTGAAACCAGGTATCAAAGAGATATATTTACCTCCAGGCTCATTAACAGTATTATTCACAATAGTCAAAAGATGGAAGTGTCCATTAACAAATGAGCAAAATATATACAGACACACACTGTGGAATAATATTCAGACTTAAATTAAAACATTTAGATAAACACACATGGGCCTATGATGGGTCACAAAACCATGCCAGAAATAATTGAAAAATCTGGAAAAACATTTGGTCTTTAGTATTATCTATGAATTTATTAGAAAAAAAGTATGTATCTCATAAATATGTAAAACTGTTACATCCAGGTTTTTTTCCTGATGTTGGACATTGAAGACACAGCAGTGACCAAAGGTTCAGCATTTGAACATGTATTTCAGTAGGAAATTCCCTGCCCGGGAATCTCACTCAGGCTGTAGTGGTGCTAGCGCTGACACTTAATCCCCAGGCCACCAGGGAGACCCTGGATGCTCTTTTAATTCTTAGGATACTAGATCTCTTAATTTACTCTTAAGATGTTTGTCTGTAAGCCATTGTCTCAGTTATGCTTTTCAGACTACTTTTTATTGAGCTATGATCAGATAATTACTAAAGTAAATATTATGAATCTGTATTGAACTACAAGGATATACATATCAAATTTAATAAAACAATTAGCTATGAAAGGAATCCTTTTGTATGCAGTTTATGGAATTCTTGGCTTTAAAATTTTTTTCATTTAAACATCTTCTAAAAACATGTTCCATGCCTTAACAAATTATGATCACTACAAAATTTTATCTATTGACCCAAATTAAGTAGCTGAAGCCATCTTCTCACTCCTCCCAACTGTTTTCTCTTTAAAATCCTGTCAATATTTTAAAAATGTCGATGGCTATCCCTCACCGTAATAACTTTTGTCGAGGTTCTTCTTGTTAAGTTTTAAATTATCCAGGTCTCACTCTAAGAAGCACCAGCTGAAATAAGTATTGAGTATTATCTCCATAATGCAGAAATGTATCTGTAAAAGAAAACTATTCTGGGATTTTTTCCCCATATAATTTTGGATCTTTTATTACAAAATACAACCCCCCCCCCAAAAAAAAATTTTTCCTCCCAACTTCTAAAACCAAGTAATTTCCCTTGATTTACTGAATTAAATTCTTACAGGATTACAAGGGTTTTGAATAGCCAAGAAATACATGGTTGGTTGTACATAATTATTTCAGGAACACACAAATGCAGTTCAAATAAATTGAAAAAATAAGGGAGACACTTACTGCTATTCTTGGCATTTTATCAGTGAAACAAATCTTAAAATTTCCCAAAAGCCAAATGAACTATTTAGCTTCTTTAATGTAACGAGTATCTAGAAGCAGATCCAAATTTGAAGTCTTTAGAAAAACCGAGAGAGAAAAATAGGACTGTGGCCTACCCTGAATGTTGTGGGTAATTTCCATTTTCAGGTCTCACAATGTAATGGAGTGTATGGTTTACTTGAAATTTTAAAATACAGCAAATTGTTCAGGCTGAGAAATATAAATCTGTATGTAATAAATGTGTTTCTTCTTACCATTGTAGGAAAATTCTCAAAATAAATATTTGCATGACTAAACTGTACTTATGTTCCCCAAGTGCAATACCAGCAACTGATGAACCCTATCTCCCTATTTTCTTGTCTTTTCAGATAACCACATTTTAATATCAGCTTTGGTGATTGCCAGCACAGTAATTCTGACAGTTTTGGGAGCAGTTGCTTGGTTCTTGTACAAAAGGAATCTGGATTCTGGTTTCACCACAGTCTTTTCAAATGTATCCCAGTCATCTTACAGTGATGACTGTGTTTTGGTAGTTGCAGAAGAAAATGAATATGCTGCTCAATTTGATTAAGATTTTAGAAATCTCAGATTAAGACAATCAAATACCTTGACTGTTTCCTGTGCAAGACTTTAATGTAAAACTTGACAATGAAAATTGTTTTTTATGTATATTTCCATATTTCATTAACATTTACTATTCTCATGCAAGCAGTGTCACAAAAATTAATACTCAGATTCATTATAAAACAAAGTTTTAAGAAAGGAATGTTAGTGGTTTTTAACCATTTCCCCAAATGTACCTTACACTTGAAAAGCTTAAAGCCAAAATTGTAAAACAAAAGAACCCAGTTTATCCAGTGTGCTCAGTATTTTTTCCTCCCATTTAGTCTAGTTAAACTAAAGTTCCTCTTCAGCAATCCTACCAGTTTGTGTAGTTTTAGCAATCCCTAGGCCTTGTTCCTTTATTAATAAGCAAGATAGAGGGAATAAACCTGATTTTTAAATGGATTCTAAACATTTAGGTGTCTAATATTTGTCTTATGATTTAGATATAGAAAATTTCACAGATTTTAACACATTTTCCACACAACAAATTACTTTAAAAACACCATTTTGGATCACATTGATCTAGAGTGCCTAGAATTGTACCAATATTTTCTAGAACTTTTTTTAACTTTTAAAAACAAAGAAAGTTGCCCAACCAGGGATGTGTGGAGGCTGGCATTGAGGGTAATACTTTGATCAGTGTCCCTTGAAGGATTCTTTTCCTGCCACCATACCTGTTTCTATCTCTATAATCATCCAATTACATGAGAACTAAGCAGAAGCTGCAGAAAAACATTACACACTACTGTTATGATGCTCCAAGTTTTCAGTGTGAAATGTCTTTACTGAATTTAGAAACTTCAAAGTTCAAGGAGAGCATTCTCCCTAGCCCACTCCCCATCAATTATCTTATAGGTAATAATTTTCTGATTGGGAAAACAAATGATCAAGTTTGGCCAATGGCAACAAACTCCAGCCATTTTCACCACCACTATGAATTGAAAAAGTCCTTCATCCAATTAGTGCCATTATTGTTAGAAATGAATAAAAAGTGACACAAGACTATATTATGTGGTTATGCTACTAAAGAAGCAAATGTTACACTAGCTATACAACTATTCTGTAACAGCTCTAAATTCCTGAGATTTTGTGATGACTGAGGTCTTTTAATGATAGGCTTTTAATAGTGCTAATGGTGAATAGTAACAGGAATTTCTTCATGTATTTTCATTTAAAGTCTACTGGTTCTTTGAGAACTAAGGTCAACCTTTTCTTTCTCTATAATGTTCAATATGGTATCCACTAGCCACATGTGGCTATTTAACTAGATTAAAAGTTCAGTTCCTCAACTGCACTAAGTGCATTTTAAATGCTCAAACTTCAGGAATTTAGTAGCTACCATATTGGGCAATGCAAGTTATAAAACATTTCCGTTCTCACATCAAGTTTTATTGGAAGGTAATACTCTAGACTTTTCTTTCATTAACATCCATACAACTAAGATTAGATTTTCTTCTGTTCATTTTGGTAACCTCTACCTAGTGCCAGCTCTTTCAAAATAAAGGTTTCCCAATGTGTGAAGGTAGACCATTTCTATTTGGTATGATATGGCTGGCTATTTTGGGGGTCTGAGAGTGCTATTGGCATTAATATATAGTTAAACATTGAGTGTTCCCTGCCAAACAGGAATGTTCTACTTACAGATAGTGAGGAAACGCTTCAACAACCTTAAACTGTGATTTATTTTCCTTATTTAATTTTTCAAACAAGTCCTTAGAAGCCCCTGGTAATGAAGTGCTAATAAATCTTAATTTCCTTTGTATTTCAGAATGTCTCTAATAGGCCCTTATTTTTAACATTAACAATCATGTTGTTTGGTGACACCCAGAATGTAGAAATTTCTTTAACATCTTGGTTCTATCTAATGACAACATGATTCTTAATTTTGGCAGATATTTTGAGAGTATATTATTTTAATTAAATCTTTTTACTAATATATATTCTTCATAGAGTAATGTATGCTTTCTTTTTCAGAATTTAAAAAGTGATAGCCAATTAGCAGACTTTTCTTATTCCTTGTAATTCATATTTACAGGAGTTCAGAAGCTAATACTATACGAAAATATGAGGAATACTATGTAACTGTGAAAGTACTAAGAATTTCAAGCTATTGTTTATTTTTATCTGTCATTTGGCATTTAATACAAATATTAAAAAACTGTATACACACCCCAATGGAATGTTTTTTCTGTCAATTAATTTTAAATAAAAAATTTTGTGGATTCAACAGAAGACACTTCATCTCCGTACCAAGTTCTATGAAAAGTATAAATGTTTAAAAAAGTATAAATTCAAAGCATACTTAAAAATCCACACAACTCATAGCATTATTTATAAAAGTTCAATACAAATTGGCATCCTTAAATTTCAAATTTTTGCTTCAAGTAACATTATGTAAAGCTAACAGAAAAAAACTGAACCACCATTTAAAATACATGAATTTTGTATGAAATGGGATTTGAAATTTTAATTCTTGACTAAAAGGCTGAGGTCTTCCTTGAGCATCATTTTAAAAAGAAACATGTCAAACTCTAAATCAATCAGTCTGCACTTTATTTCAAGCCAAGGTTTACATAAGACAAACAAACTAAATGTGGGCAAACTGTTTATTCACATTTGAAAAATTACATGGTTTCAACTTAAGTTCTGAAAAAATACTTTGCTGCCATGACATAAGACTTTATTTAATCAGAAACCACCTGAAGGTGTTTTTGAGTATATCCTATGAGTGCTGACAGAGGAAATATATAGTTATGGAAGTATACATAACTCATGGCTACAGTGTAGATTTATTCACGGTGAATAATGTTCATATGTTCTCCAAAGGTAATGCAAAATATTAAATCATCAAATTAATGCTCAGAATTACCAAGGAACAGTTATAAAGGACCAGGACCTAAACTGGTTATTTATATCATATTTATCTATAAAGAAGTGACAACACTAAAAAAACACATTGAAAACCAGTGTTTTTAAACTGTGGGATTTAAAAATATTCCATTAAATGAGATTTTTTTGTAACCAAATTGCATTTGTCCAGCAATTCTGATTTAATTTACAGCTGTAATATTCCTAAAAGGAATATCTACATACTATGGCCTATCAAATATAATCTGCATTTGCAAATCAATACAAAAATGTATCCATCATTTATACATTTTATATTTAAATACTTTTTTTAAAAATTAAATTTTATTGCTAAGTGAATTTAGAATCAAATTTGGAAACCTAATATAATGTGCCATTATACCCCTCCCCCATTTTGTTTTTGTAAAACACTGGAAGTAAATGATTATGAAAACGAGACTGTAACTTAAGGCATTGTAAAAGGAAAAATAATTAGTTGCCGTTTGGCATTTTATTTCAAAAGTATACTTTGTCCCACTTTTTTCACTAGCAAGAGACTAAAACACGAACTTTTTTTCCCATAAATATAACTACCGTAATCAGAACACAAAAAAGGGTTGTCAGCATTGTTAGATATTTAAAACAAGGGTAACATTTTCCCACTCACCTAAAAGAAAAATACTTTTGATTACCAGTTTATAAACATCAGATTCACTGGCCATGTTAACAGGTCCAGTAATAGAATTTTAATTCAGGAACACTTGTGAGTGAATATATATATAACATGCATACATGTGTATATATATATTCATTATATATACAGCCAATGTATTCAACAGGCATTCCTCACAAAATTAATTCGTACTTAATTGCCAGTTTTAATAAACACACTTGTTCACAGACCATCCTTTTGTCTTATATGAAGTTACGCAATATCAAATGTTCTGTTATGGTCTCCATCTTCTTCGGAATCATCCTCTGAAGCTGTTGAAAGAAAACAGGATGATCAAGAATGATTTTAAGGGGGAGGAGAATGGAGGTGTAAATATGAAGCCAGAACAGCAATGATTTATAAAATAAAAATCCCAATTTAGTAGTAAACTGTTTGGTCAAAATGGTAAGTTATGACAGGGTTAGGGTGGTTTGACTGAGAGGATGATATCCATCTGCAATGTCCCCACCAGCCCACATTTTTTGTTAGTTTTATCAAAATGAAAATGTTTAAAAATGTGGTTCAAGAATATCTTCTAAAAAGTTTCTGAGACCAATTCGTGTTCATAGGAGCTAATGGTATATACACCAGCGACAAAGTGAACTTAAGACAAGTGCTCTCACACACCTGAGTAGAATCTGGCTTATTACCGCTGCATGTTTGATGCATCCGATGAAAATGAAAAAAAAATGTACACAGAATAATAAGTTATGGGTGTTCTTGCAACTTACATCAAAGCTATGTCTATACAATGCCAGGAAAAAGCTCGACTTAGTAAATAAAAGCTTTATATAGACACAGCCTTAGTCAAAATAAATGGATTCAGTGAAAAAAAAATTTTTTGTTGAGATTAATCCCATGCCTCTACATTGTCAGAAACTTATTTACGTAACATTTCTGAGTTCTATTTATTTCAGTCATTTAGTGGCTCAGGAGTTTTATATACAACATCCTGGGCTGTCTTCAAGAAGGACGTACTATAAAACACTAAATATTTTGTGAACTCTTGTATGTGAAGGAAAATGGAAGTTCACAGTAAACAAACCATCTATGAGCATCTTCCCTTTTAGCAGGGGCAGAAAATGTATACTCTTCTTATATTTATATTGGAAAACTTAAGAGCACCCAGCAAATGGAATCAAGAAAACTATTCTATGTGTTAATAAAACTCAAGTTTCCCTATTTTAGTCTATTTGCTTATGTTGCTAAATTCTTACATTCATTTATAATTAATGGTATCAAACATATACTTAATTCATGAATGAGATAAATCTTATGGTTAAGTTGTATGTTATGGCCTAAAAAAAACAAACTGAAAGTAAAAAGATTTTTTTCAGAGAAATCCTTATGTTTTCTTTCAAGTAACTAACTCCACAGGAGAAGATAATTCATTCAGAACCATTTTTCAGAAATAATAATACTCCCAAGTGCCACTTAGGCGTTATCTTGTACCAGCAACATCTTTCACTCTCAGCTGAATTTGAGTATATTTTACCTCCATCTTTTTCCTCTCTCTCACATGTTGGGAGTTGACACTGTTATGTTTAGGAAACTAAATTCTAAGTAAGAATGTTAGTTTTAAAAAACAAGCAATAGGGAATATGCACAGTGAAACAAATTACCATCACCACACCTGGCAAAGTATAAAAAAAAATTTACAAAAAAAAATCTTAGTATTCCCCCAAATTAAGGGATCAGTACTAAGGGAAGAGAAAAACGATTTACAATCAAATGAATTCCCACTTCATATGCCATTTGACTCCTTTGCTATTTTCACACAAACTAATTAAAATTGCAAAAAATTGCTATACTTTTAAAACTTAAAAACAGAATAGATTTAATGACAAAAACACGTCTTAAGACTATCCAAGGAATTAAATATTGTTTGAGAATAAGTCCTTCTCAAATCTTACTTCAAGGGATGCTGAGCTTTCCCTAAAGCTGTCATGCACATTATAGATAATACTCCCAAATATTCTGAAGATGAGTACAGAAGATAATCAACTGGAGAGTACATAGTTAAAAACACTTCAAAAAGTGTACTGGAATCTCATCATGGGGAGCGAGTTAGTTAGGGTGAAAAAGAACAATAACAAGTAGGGTAATCTTAGATTCCCAGGAACTGTTCCAGAGCCACCAATATCTGTGCCCACCTGGTATGAAGCACCCTGGAGGTTGTAGGACTTTGAGAAGAGGGCAGGCTGTGCAGATAGATGCCTGTAAAGATTTGGGCATTAAGTGCCTTCACATAGGAGCCCAGGTAGAAGTCCTAATGCTGGAACGTGATCTTAAGAGATTGGAGCTGCTGGCGGAGCTGGCTGCCTATTAAAGGTCCATGAGGACCTGAACAAGGAGCAAAAAAAAAAAAACCTATGGCTTCTGTTATGGACTAAGAATTAGGACTCTTTCACCCCTATTTTCTTGGAATCATACACATAAGCCCAAGTTGCCTTTTATGATCTAACAAAGCTAAATAACACCAAAAATCTCATATTAAAAAAAAAAAACCTTAACAGCAAACTAACAGATTAAGAAGTGTAGTTTGATTAGTAAGCATGTCTTCTTTTTGATTATAAGCATTAAAATTAAGATGCTCAAAACTAAATTTAAGAAAAGTAAAATACTGGTGATTAAAATTACATTCTCTGTACCTTAAAATTATCATCAATTTTTTTTAAATATACTTAAAAAAAATTATGTCATTTGCCCAACCCATATTCCACAAATCAATTATTTTGGTATTATTAAAAGGCTATAAATGAAGCTCTTTGGTAGAAAGAGTATATACTTAGATTTTGCTCTGTGGGTTTAATTTGCAAAAAGTAAATTCAACAAGTCTGGGGAGGGGAAATTCCACCTACTTTCGAGATCTTCCATATGTGCCTGAAGAGTTCTTGCAAGGTTAATAAACTAGAAACAATGCAGAAAGAAATACAGTAGTTTAAATGTTGCAAATGGATCTAAAGAGAGAATCAGTATAGGAGACTCATTTCTACTTAAAAAGTCAAACATTTTAAGCCTTTAAAAAGGGATCTTTCTTCCCCACATCAAAAACTACAAGCTTAAGGATACTTTTTAAATGTTTTATATAATCATTATTAGTCATGTAGAAATTGGGAGCATATACAATAATTTTATCCAATGGTATTGTCTTCTTGCATAATGTAACACTTTGAAAAATTATGGAAAAAAAATGAAAACCTTTGGCATATGAACCCAAATGAATTCAATTTTAGTGGTCATTTAAAGAAAACACAGTATTTTCCTGCCTAGATATGATTATATCTCGAAGTATTACATTTAATCCTCTATGCAAAATGATCTTAGTACATATTTTATGTGGTTTATTCATTCTGAAAAGATAAATCACCTTTCTAGAAATCATTTTATGGCTTAATTAAATTTAGATGCTATGATTTCTAAAGTACTTAGATGTCATCTTTGCTCAAATTCTGAATGCTTTTGAAATTTGGTTTTCTTTCCTCTCAATGATGATCAGTAAACTGGCTTACAGGAATATTATCCACATGATAATATAAGAAAAAAGTTTTATCAATTTAGAAGCAGTGTTATGTATACGTTGGCTTTCAGTAATTTTCAAAACATTATACTACTAAATTTTTATCACCAAAGTGAACATGAAATACAAAAGTTTGAAGGATACATCTATGAACACATTTCCAGACATAGAGAGTACAGAATGCTATAGTAATGAGATGCAGATTCTAGCCCCTGCTATATAAAGAGGGCAAGGCAGAGTGTATATTTCTTTTGATACACTGAGGCAAACTATCATTTACTTATAAATACTTAAAAAAGAGTAGCCTAAATATTAAGGTAATGGTGTACAGAGTAAATACTAAATAGTATGCATCTTAAATAGTTTGTAATGTGGATGCTTACAAATTAGCAAACTGATAATCTTCCATAAGACAGTAACAAATAAATTGAAGTTAATTTACCACACTCTTTAGGTTTTTGGAGTTTAATTTCAGGTTTTTAAGTTACACTGAGTTTTGAGGTTTTTTTAAATGAAAATGACCATTTCCCCTTGATCTTTTCCAACTTTGTTCCTGTTTTTCACTGAAATAAATTCCAATTACCTTTTAAGAGTCAGAAAATTACTACTTTCTCTAAAATAGCTTTATGAGAAAATTAGGTTGCTTGATATAGAGACAGCACTTTCTATTAAATCTACAGTATCTTTAAGAAAGATTTCAATATACGAGCTCCCCAACGAAAACAGAATTTGAACATACAAAACAATCTGCTTTCCAAAGCCAACACTTGCTGCATAATACCCTCCCTTCTTCCCCCACTCCAATATTACTTACTCGAACACGTGTGCTTGGTTCATTTGTATTTCCCATCATATCTGAAAAGCTCTGTTCGCACAAGTGCAGTAACACGACTAGGTAGAGACCAGAGCTGATAAACTCATACTCAGCCTTCAGTAGGGAAGCAAACAAGAGAAAAAGAATAAAACATTAGAGCAGACTTGAGATTGATATTCACAGTATACTGATAAAACTAGAGGAAATGTATTCATATCCAGTTCTTAGTAAGGAATACCGTGTCACCTATTAAAACAAAAAGCCATCCTTCAAAAAAAACAAAAAAAAAAAGCCATCCTTCCTTAGTCTCACATAATCTTCCCTTTAGGCAGTGATTTATTTTTAAAAGTGGGGCTTTTTAAATCATTTGAAGGTAGAATGAATTAATGTGGTTCTCAATAAAGCTCAATAATAGATTTTGTTAAAAAAATGGTTTAAATTCACTTAAATATTGCCTTTTCATCTTAGCTAAGTCACTATATTATGCAACTGGGACCTAGTCCGATAGGTCAATTGTTTCTTTTGTAATACAATTAACCTAAAGGCAAGGGTAAATACAAAAATGAATTAATAAAGATAATTCACAAATTTGCATTCACAAATTTGCTTCAAAACTGTTCTAATGTTTTGAAGCTAAGAATACAAATCATGAATATAGTGTTACTATATACATATACTAAAAATCTAATCTATATTTTTTTTATACAGTGAATTATCTGTAAATTATACTTATTTTTGGGCAATTACTCATCTGAAGTTAAGAACTATATATGCACAAGTACCACCTTCAGCAAGTAACTGATTATCAGATTCTATAGATTATTTAAATTTGAAATTGACTTATTCTTTAAATGCCTCTCAATTTCTTTACTATTTTTAAATTAAAAGGAAATCATATATCAAAGATTCAAAAAAATTTTTAATAGTGACCACCATGAAAAAGATGAAGCCACTGAATAATGAGGAAATAAACTATATTAAACTAATTATTTAATGAGGGTAGTAATTAGATCACTAGAATCCATGATTCATATAGAACAAACAAGTTAAAATCAGGGAGTTTAACATTTTTACAATGACTCCACTTAATATTGCCTAGCACTTCTAAAGATTTAAGATTTATTAAGTGGGTCATTAAAATTTGAGAACAATAAAAACATTCCTTATTGAACTGATAAGATGAAGAACCACCTTTAAGAGACATGATGGAGCACTTAGAGAAGGAAGAATGGCAGGAGAAAACCATCCTTTGAAACCTACTCTCATTCTGAAAAGACAAAAAAGAAAATTTCTTTACATCATTTCACCTTTCAATACTTTCCCACTCTATCTAAATGTTCAGCGCCTACAGACTCCTTGAGAATTTGAGACAATTCCTTGCTGAAAGTGATATTCTTTTTGGACAGTTGACTTCTGAGAGAATAAAATTAGAGAGGCCTCTGTATTATATTAATTGCCTAATGCTTCATTCATTCAATCAGTGATTTTTAACTTGAATCTAAACAATTAGCTACACAGGATCCAGGAATCCCTTAAGTTATATGTATCTTGTATCCATGTGTATTTAAGAGTTCATGTTTTAATCAGATTTTCAAAGGCTACCTAGAATTCCCACATTTTAAAAGTAAAGGGTAGTTCACAAAATATCATCTATTGCATGATTTGTATGAAATATCTAGAATAGAATAGATAAACCATAGAGACCAAACACAGGTTGGTGACTGCCATGGAGAGGTGGAAGGAGGAAAAAATGGAGAACTGCTCAATGGATATATGATTTTCTTCTGGAATGATGAAAATGTCTTGAAACTACATAGAGATGGTGGTTCTTGAGCAACACCGCAAATGTACTACTACCACTGAAATGTTCAGTTTAAAATGGATTTTGTTATATGAACTTTACTTAATTAAAAAAAGGGGGGCAGGAGTGCATTCTCTTCATTTAAGAAGTATTTTTCAAATGTTCATATATCTTCTCATCATCATGTCTCACTTTATAACAAATATATTAACATACTTGGCTAGTACTGCTCTAGTCATCTTTATAATCTCCTTTAATACCATTTCTCCCCCAAGGATTATTATTTAATAGGAAAAAAAGAGGGAAAATATTAAGCTTCTCATTCTATCAATATAATTTAAACATCTCAAACATTTTTCTTTAAAGCTTTAAGAAACAAAAATCAGTGATCAAATCAATTGTGGGGAAGGAATACAATTAATACATGCCAAATGTATCTGAAAATGAAACAAAAAATATTTGCAAGATTTTATTATCAGAGAACCCTGTCATTGTTCATATTGGACAGCTAGACTGATAAAATGTTAAAGGAAAAGAGAAATAACGGAAATTTGGAATGAAAGATTTCATAAGGTAACTTTTTCAACATAAAGTTGGAGACAAGAATGGGAAGATGCACGTAGTAGGAGGAAAACAGGAGAAGGGAGCACAAGGAATTAGATAGGCACATAACTTACTCGTAATGTAAAAAATACAGAAACAGGATGCATATATCTAGTGACTGGTGTGTTTTAAACATATTCCAAGTTAGAAGTTTTTACAACTGTAAAAGTTCTGGGGAGATTAACTTTGGCATGCCTACTTTGCGACTACTTTCTATGCCTTTATTATTTTCAAGTTTACTTTAGCAAGCTTATAGTGAATTTTATCTTAACAAATCTAAAGCCAGGACTTGTGTTTTTGCCTTTCACTTACAAATAGTTATGGGGAAATTAAAAATCATAAAGCAATGCTTAGTGCGGTAACAGAGAATTATATTGAGGTTATCATTATCACTGTTTTTGTTGTTTTAATGCAGGTTTTCTGACCATGACTTAATCTTTTCTTCAAGAGGTGTCCTTTAAGCATAGAATAGACACTTACCAAATTAGGCAAAATATACTAACTTGTTCATTTGCATGAGCTCTATGTAGTTCATGAATATCAAAATCCTCCAGGTTAAGTTGCAACTTCTCTTTACAGAGTTCACAGGTAGTTACAGCTTCTAATGAAGAACCTGGTAAAATTAAGTTAAAAGAAGAGCTTAGTTGTGATGCACAAAACATACCTCCTTGAAGTTTTTAAGCTTAGAATATAGAAAAATAGAAGGGAGGAAATCTACATTAATACCACAAGTCAGCAATGTCTCCTAATACAGCAATCAGTAACACCTAATGAGCACGTCAGATCCTACCTCTATGGTATTTTGGCCTCCACCAATTACTTTGATATCTCTTACTTTTTTATCCAAATACCTTGATTGTGGGTAGCTGACAATGGAATGCCATGTACTTCCTGCTTCCTCCTTAAATACCTTGGCAAGATGGGATGAAAACAATGTTGAATAACACAGTATCCCCAAGCAACCAGTCACATACACTCAAGACCAGGAGAAGAAAAAAAGGGCGCCACCTTTACCCAGATCAAAACAACTCATTTTTAGCTATAAAAGGAATTATGCTACAATGTCGATATACTTTGAAAACATTATGCTAAGTAAAACAAGGCAAACAAAAAAAGGACATATATTACGATTCCACATATATGAAATATGTGTTATAGGCAAATTCAGAGGGGAAGTAGATCAAAAGTTAACAGGGATGGGGGAGGGAAGAGAGGGAGTTACCACTTAACAGGTATAACTTCTCTTTGGGATAATGAAAAATTTGGGGGAACAGCAGTAATGGTCACACATCTGAAATGTACTCAATGCCATTGAGTTGCACACTTAATCATGGCCAAAAGGGCAAATTTTACATTGTGTATATTTACCGCAATTTTAGAATGAAATTCAACTGAGTGAATTCTAAAGATTTTATTGGTTCTATGTGAGTAAGGTCACATCCCAACAGACTTCAAAAGGAGGCCCAAGGGAACAGTGCAAAATCAAAGACTTTCATAGAAAGAGGGGACTGGAAAACAAGGAAGCTGACAGGTTATAGCACTTTAGGGAATTTCTTTAAACGCATCTATCAAGGGGGAATTACCTCACCAGCAACAAAGTGATCATTAATTGGTTTAAAATTCGATTTCGGGGAGAGGTAAAAGACGTAATTAAGTCTTGGTTTGGTGATATCAGGCTTTAGCATATGTGACTCCATTTAGAGTCTTGTTTTTAAAACTGATAAAATTTGGCATAAAGTTCAAGACTATAATAATAACTTAATATGCATTTTCTAGAAAATAGCCAAATATGCTATAGCTGTTTTCTCAAAATATGATGCATAAAATTACATACAATTGTTACTATACTTCATGTATATGAATGAAACTGAGATTTTTAAGGAGTCTAGCACACATGAAGATGTAAACACAACCTTCCTTAATTTTTGAAAGTTAATACGGTACCACTTAACTAAACTCAACATTAAGTCCATATTATGATCTGATCTGAAATATAAAGAATATGAAAGTAATTCAGAAGGCTTTCTCTTATTAGACATTTCTTAAAACTACTCTCTGATTCAAAAGCAGAAAAAATTTGATAAACACAAAATATATATCTTGGAGACAATTTAGCACAAATTCTTTTGCTTCTTAAGAGCTTCAACTTTCTTTTCTACGAAATTAGTGACTTACAGAAGTTGTCCAAGAAGGTCACATACAGGTGGGAAGAACCCATTTATTCTTTACATTCGTTAATCCAGAACTCTGTCCATTATAGCCCACTTCAATCAACAGGCCCTAACTGCATTTGCCTAAACTTATTTCTAGACTTTTTTTAAAAAAAGATTTATTTATTTATGAATATAAGAACTGGGATGTAGGCCAAAGATGAGAGGTGGTGAGAGGATTTACCAAGGACAGAGTGGGCAGCAGAACAGGCATCAGATCTACTGAAGTACACTGCTGAAGGGAGCAGTGGATAAGGCAGGAGAGGTCTGCTGCGCCATGTGGGAAGCTGCCTGGCTGGGGATTGATCTCATGCTGCAGTGGCTGTGGATAGCTTCACCGTGCTGAGATTTAACCTGTTGTGCCGCCAAGGAAGCCGTTTCATTTTTCTCACCAGAATTAATTTTCTACCAGAAAATTAATGTATGTGCCTTTAGTGTGAAAAAAAACTTATGAAGATATATCAGAAAAATTTATTTGACCAAATTAAAAACTCTTTATTATAACCCATAAAACTCACTTTGTTTAGACCTAACTAAATAACCAATACTGTGAGAAACTACAAATATCATTCTCATTTGACTTCACAAAAGCACTATGAAGGAAGTGTTAATTTTACTCTTGTGGGACTGAGGTACTACCTCAGACCCTCTAAAGAATGGTCAGGAGTAGATCTGAGGTATCTATATATATTTTTGAAAATCCAATGGATAATTTTTATCAGTAGACAGGATAGAAAATCAATATTAGATCCTACATTTGGCAAGTGTAGGAGTCATTACTTCAAGATAGGTTATCTAATTCTAAAAAGCCAAGGTTGTTAAAATACAGTGCATTTCTGTTCTCCTGCCCACACAACACTAAAATTCAACTTTAAATACATCAGAGGGTGAGTCAAGTTGTTTCATTTTGGTAATCACTAACATTTCTAGGCCTTTACTAAGCATCAAGAACCATGCTGAACACTCATTAAATCTTTGTAACACCCAGGAGCAATGAGTAATAAAGCCTATGAGGCTGTTGTAACACCACATAGCCAAGAAGCTTCTGCAACTTGTGGAATGTCCTGTTCAACAGCTTTGGATCAGGCTAGTGTAGAAAAAAAGATAACCCCTTTATCAAAGAGGCCTTTGCTATCACAAAATTTCCAAGTATCCAATGATCTGAACTTGAATAAGTCACTCAAAAGTAATGCCATTATGCACATATTAAAAAAACAGGGAACAACAAACGTTGGCGAGGATGTGGAGAAAAAGAAACTCTCTTACACTGCTGGTGGGAATGCAAACTGTGGAAAGCGGTATGGCAGTTCCTCAAATTGCTAAAAATGGAGCCTCCATACGACCCAGTAATACCACTTCTGGGAATCTACCCAAAAGACACAAAAACATGAATCCAAAGAGACATGCACCCATATGTTTATTGCAGCATTGTTTACAATAGCTAAAATATGGAAACAACCCGGACGCCCAAAAATAGATGATTGGATCAAGAAGATGTGGTACATATACACAATGGAATACTATTCCGCATTCAAAAAAGATAAACATATGCAATTTGCAGCAACATGGATGGAGCTAGAAGGGTTAATGCTGAGCGAAATAAGCCAGAAAGAGAAAGAAAAATATCGAATGGTTTCACTTATAAATGGAATAAAGGCGAACCAAACAAGAAAGAGACATTCAGCAAGGGAGGAGGAAGATAAGGGCTCAAAAAGGGGGCGAAAAGAGCACAAGGGACTATGGTGATGGTTCACGGGTGAACTGGTGGTGGGTAACCTATCGGGAATACACAATAATGTAAAAAATATGAATAATAATAATAAAAAAGTAATGCCATGCCATTATATCTGATACCCTATTTACTTATGTCACTGACTCTATCAGAACTTCAATTTCACGCAATCATATACATTTATTAATCTAATTTCCCACCTTTCTCACCCTACTATCCATTTTACTATGTCCCCTGGTATTTGTGGTCTAATGTAAATTCTTCTCATAACCACTCTCTTTTGAACAATTCCTCAAGTTCATACTTGAACCACACAGTGGAACCCCAGAGAGATAAACTTCACTGTTCACTGCGTTACTCATAAATCCATATTTTTAAAGCCTCTTTTCCTCCTATGTACTACAATTTCTCATCATTCTACCTCAATGGTCATTTATTTATTTATTTATTTATTTATTTTTAAATTATTTATTTGTGCATACAAGCTGGTGTATAGGCCAGAGGCATGGGGTGGTGAGAGAGTTCACCAGAGACAGAGTGGGGAGCAGAACAGGCAGACTGACTGAAGTACACTGCTGAGGGGAGCAGTGGGCGAGACAGGAGAGGTCTGCTGTGCCATGTGGGAATCTCCCCGGCTGGGCGTTGAACTTGGGCCGCTGCTGCCAACAGCTCCACAGCGCAGCGCTCAACTGCTGCACCACCAGGGAGGCCCCATTTCTTTATTTTTACCTCCTTCGTTTTGACCTCTCTGCACTACTTCACAGGGTTGTTGATGAAAACCCTTACTTAAAACGCTTTCTTCTTTTGGCTTGCACAACACTACATTCTTAGTTTTCTTCCTACCTAACTAGAGTGCTCCTGAGATATCCTTCTCTGTTCTCACTAAATTTTTGCGTGACCCAGAGTTCTCTCCTGGGCTCATTTAACTGATATTTACTCTTGCTCATGAATCCCAAAACTATACCTTTCAGTGCTAACATCTCCTAAAACACCAGCTAACTACCTGGCTGACATTACCAGAGTTATAGAAAGAGTAGTTCACATAAAATATTTCTAAAACAGAACTCCTGTTATTATGACCTCCAACTCACTCCTCCATTCTGCTTTATTTCAGTAAATAGCACCAGCATTTATTTGGGTGCTTAAGACAAAAAAATATGACCTTCCCTACTGTTTTCCTCCTTTGCTCCTCCAGACAATCCACTGGCCAAGTCTTACACAATCTACCTCCAAAACACATCAGAATCCATCCATTTCTACCACCACCAACACCAAATCTTACTAAGTGTCCCTACAATAGATGCCTGGTTGGTGTCCCTGCTTCCTCCTCTCTTGCCCCTTAGCCCTACCTTCAATCCTTCAGTCACAATATCAGCCAAAATATAAATAAGATTATTTTACTCCCTCTCCTTCAGGAGCTTACCATCACACTATGAAGAAAATCAAGCTTCAGACATCTTAAATGAACTAGCCTCTGCTAAATTGTTTCAACTGTGTCATCACTCTCCTAGTCTACTAATTATACCCTGCGACATGGAGATGCATTCAGTTCCTCAAACCCACCTAAATTATTTCCAGTTGAAAGTCACTCCCGAATTTGTTTCCTCTGCTAGAATGTGCTTGCCCTCATTCTGAAATAGCTAGCTCCTCTCCCTTCAGTCTAGATGTCCTCACCTCAACAAGGCATTCTTTTAATACCCACTACCACCACCACAAG
Source organism: Scalopus aquaticus (assembly GCA_004024925.1). NCBI lineage: Eukaryota > Metazoa > Chordata > Mammalia > Eulipotyphla > Talpidae > Scalopus > Scalopus aquaticus. The sequence continues at coordinate 134,230 of PVIJ01001002.1, read as the reverse complement.
AGTGTTCCTTGTCTGTCTTGTTTGGCCACTCTATACCCCCTTCATCTGGAACTGTGCCTGGCTCCTGAACAGGCACTCAATAAACAAATGAATTTTTGCAGTAACATTATTACGACACAAGGGCAATCAACAGATTAGACACAACAGCACCAGAGACAATAAATCTATCTTAAGGACACATAGCTAGTAAATACTAAGTATGTTTCTTTGACCTAAAAGGATCTTAAGTGAGTCACCAATAAAACAAATTATAGTTGTATTACATATGTATGAAGTAATAGTTTCTTGGCTGAAATGAATACAATAAAGACTACTATAATTGTAAGAAGACTAATGCTCTTTAATACATTTGCTTCAAAAACGATTAAAGACACTTTTGATGGGGAGAAATTTGATAAGCAGTAAATGCTAAGCAGATTTGTTAACTAAAATGCATGCATACATACATATCTCTTTGGAAAAAAATTAAAGACAAAATACACAAAAAGAGTAAACTCTTACCAGAGTTAATTTTGGCCTGTAACCACTTTTTCATACACTCTTGGTGGACATACTGCAAACTTCCTGTGCACTTGCAAGGTTCTATCAGCAAGTTAGATGAGGAGGCAGCTGCCATCTGACAAATTCTACATAAGTCACCTTCTTCTTCTTCAGAGTCCTCTAAAAGGAGGCTGGAAAAGAAGGCACATTTCCTAAACAGAGTAATCATAACTTACCCTGATTTGTCACTTCCAATCATACCTAATACCAAAAAGGTATGTCTGTTGGTATTTCTACTCACATTCTCTTTAAGTGGGAAAAATTAACAATAAACAGCAATCACCATGAAAAACTGTTTCAATGAGAATGAAAACTTTTGTACTTAATCCCAGCAAAAACAAAAAAATTGATAATTTATTAGTTCATTAACCCCACCCCCAGAAATTTTATTAAATCATGTTGATTTCTATAAAAGCTAGCTTTTAAAGTGTAGAGCAGTTTCTATTAACCTATGTCCTCTATTTAAACATGGCAACATGTACTGTTTAATTTAAATGCAAAATGACTGCTACATAAGCAAAGTAATTTTCTTAACAATCCCTATTGCTTTAGTCCACTGCTGGAATGGAAAAGGTACTCAGCAAATTGGTAACACTGAATGCTAAATTGTTACTGAAATATAACCAGGAAAATACAGTTTCCTAAATGAATCTAGAAAAGATGTGTGGAGTGAGAAAGAGATGTACAACCGTTAAGTGACTTTCACATCCTGGCTTAACCAGAGATAAAATCTCAAGCATAAACATTGTATTTTCCCTTTAGATTTAACTTTTTTTTTGAAAGATTTATTTATTTATGCATATAAGCTGGGGTACAGGCCAAAGGTGTGGGGTGGTGAGAGGATTCACCAGAGACAGTGGGGAGCAGAACAGGCAGAATGACTGAAGTACACTGCTGAGGGGAACAGTGGGTGAGGCAGGAGAGGTCTGCTATACCATGTGGGAATCTTCCTGGCCGGGAGATCAAACTTGTGCTGCAGTGGCTGGGGATAGCTTCATAGGCTGAGATTTAACCAACTGAACCACCAGGGAGGCCCTAGATTTAACTTTCTTTGCGTCTTAGTTTTGAGTATTTTTTACTCGGGAGATTGACCTTTTTTTTTTTTACAGCCTTATTTATTTTATTGTAGGGTGTCTTAAAATAGTCATGTATGAGCAAAAGATATAAAGGAATATACACACAAACTCTACAGTAAAATAAACAAATGCTGCTTTATAAATGATCTAACCAGACAAAGTGGAGCTGATTTACTTTCTTCCCCTTTGAAAATCACCAATGCTTTGCCTTCTGCTTAGACTATTGCACCTAAATTAACCTAACTTAAAAAAAATTAACTGAACTTTGAGTACAAGTAGTATAATAGTTACAACATTCTTCAAAAGAGCCTGCAATCAGAGGGAGCTGCTATAACATTAAAGCTAACATTACCACAGTAAAATATAAGGAAAAACAGCAAATTTTAAAAGCAGAAAGAGGATAGTTACAGTACAATATGAAGTATATAAGGAAAATAGGAGTCTGTAACAGCCCAGTGCCCAACATCTCACAAGTGAGTGAAAAGCCTTTTAACTCCTGAGTTAAAACTTGAATGTATCTCTTTTTAAAGTACAAAATAATTTAAAACAACAGAAACTACTAAGCTTTCCAAAAATTTCATTACATTAGGACTTTGTGAACAGCAAAAAACAGTTTTAGTACCCCCAAAACCTTAGGCTTTATGTCTTTTCTTCCTAGAAGCATATTTTAAATCAATTATTCTATGGCATTTTATCATAAAATTAAAATATTTTAATATATAGAAAACTAAGTAAGTATACTAGGATAACAAAATAATCCAGTTGGTAGTAAAATCTGTGGTCATTTATCTTTGCACTCTTTTTGATTTATCTATCATATAAGCTGGGCTGTAGGCCAGAGGTGTGGGGTGGTGAGAGGATTCACCAGAGACAGAGTGGGGAGCAGAACAGGCAGATCTACCGAAGTACACTGCTGAGCAGAGCAGCAGGCGAGGCAGGAGAGGTCTGCCATGCCATGTGGAAAGCTCCGTGGCCGGGGATCAAACTCTTGCTGCAGGGGCTGTGGATACCTTCATAGTGCTGAGACAACCCACTGCGCCACCATGGAGGCCCTATCTTTGTACTCTTACAGAGATTTTAAATCAATCTTCATCTCCATGAAGATTTAATTTGTAAAAAGAGCTCTGAATTTAAACTGATATTTCTGCCAAATACTCATGATATATAGGAGTATTCATTATACAACTTGGATTTCAAAAGCAACATTTTAAAAATTTTGCGAGTTATTTTAATTCATAGCAGAAAAGACCTAAGGTGAGAAATACAAATAAATGGAAAGTAAATCATCTTAGCAAAGATGAGGACAGATATGAAAATCCATGACACTTGGGATTTCTGACAAATCCAATTTAGCATAAGTCTACCAGATTTTTGTCTTTCTCTGTATTCAAAGCTGGTTAAAAGCAACCTTTAGATTTTTTTTTAAAGATTTATTTATTTATGCATACAAGCTGGAGTACAGGCCAGAGGCGTGGGGTGGCGAGAGGGCTCACCAGAGACAGAGTGGGGAGCAGAACAGGCAGATGGACGGAAATGCACTGCTGAGGGGAGCAGCAGGAGAGGCAGGAGAGGTCTGCTACGCCATGTGGGAATCTCCCCGGCTGGGCGTTGAACTCCAGTTGTCGCTGCTGATAGCTCCACAGTGCAACGCTTAACCGCTGCACCACCAGGGAGGCCCTAGATTAATTCTTAACGTAATCTATACCCCAGTACCTACTACTGTTATTAACGTTCATCCATTTTACCTCTGAATGGGACATTAACATCTTACTAGATACAAATTTTAAGAGAAAAAATTTCAGGTTATTAATGTTATAAGAAACTATTTTAGAAATAATGTTTTTTCTCTGAACTACTCTAGCTTCACGGTTTAAGTCAGGAATTCAATTTACCTCTCTTTTATCTTCTGTAGTCTTTCTGGATCTCGTGAAGGTGTACTTCTAGTCTTATCATTTTTTCCATCAGATGAACTCCAACCTGAAGGAATAATATCTACAGTGATCATGACATTGTCAGTCAAATTATTTCCAAGTGCTGGGGGAACTGCAAATCGAAATAAGGAACCAGGAAGGATCCCCGTTATTCCTGTATTTCTTCCACTGTGAGTCGAATCTGAAGTGGAGCCACCAGTAGCAGCATTGCTTGATGCCACAAAAGTTTGTGGTCCATTGGCAGCAGCCCCAAGAGGATCATTCTGTGCTTCAAGGTGAACCACTTCATTTGATTCTCTTCTAAAAATATGATGAGCTCTAGATGGTATATCAGAGGTAGGTATCCTTGAAGACTCATCTCGTCCCTCTCGCCTCCTTCTAGAGAACAAAGGTGTGCATCTATTTCTAAGTGAGGAAGATAACCATGGTCCTGTATTTCTACTTTCAGATTCTTGGTTAAAATTCTCTGAATCTGGCTCAGAGTTATGATTTTGGCTAAGAGATGACAAACCCCATCTTCGCCTAAGAAATCGAAATCCCTGAGAAGCTTCAGATGCCCGATTATCAGGAACATCAGAAGTTGATGCTGCATTACTACGAGACTGTGATGTTGTCAAGATTCTTGGAGAAATATAAGAATTTTCAGAATTCAGTGATCTTGTATTTAAAGAATCCTGACTAGATCGTCGTGAAAAAAAAGTAGATGACATACTAGAAGCTATACGTGACAGCAATCTCCTGGTTGTACGTCTACCTTCATTATCAGAAGATTCTTGAAAAGATCTTTGAGATGAACCAATTCTATCTGGATTGCTCATGGTTGAGGTTTCATCTCTATTTGAAATATAAGAAAACCCAGGATGAGTACTGTTTGAGGGTGATTCCAATTCTCTTGGAGAGAAATCTGATCTTAAAGAATTTCTACTAGAGTCCCTAGAACACGGTATGGCCTGATGTTCAGAAGGCATCTGGTGGTTTGTTGATGATGTATTCAACTGTAAAGTGCTTGCTGAGTTCTCCTTCGGTCTTGCTCCCTGTGAATATGAAGAAGGAACTCTGTCTTGCACATCTATTTTTGAAAGAAGGTAAAGAATAAATTAGACAAAATAATGTACTACTACATTTCCATATATTAACTACCAACTGCTGCCAAAACGAAACACTGGATTAAAACTAAATACTGTCATATAACCACATAAATTATTACTATAGGAAACATAAATACAGTTCTATCCTTTAGTAAAATACAGAACTTCTGTATAGTCAACACCACAATTTCAAAAGAAATGTAACATAGCTTATGAGAAGCAAGCAAAACTTGATGAAGGTAAAACAGTTAAACTTACTACTCAGCTATGGCAGAACAACAATCGCTAAATGGGTAAGGAATTTTAAATAGGTCAAATAATTCAATGTAAACAACTCTCTAAAATAAAAGTCATCCCAGGAAAAGCATGTTTGAGAGATTTTTTTCACTATGCAGTTACTTATCACCCTTGTAATTTTATAGCTGACCTTGCTAAGAGCAAAAATTTCCTCAATCTTTTTTGCTTTCAAATTATCAGTAGTAGATTTTATCTGTTTGCCCACCAGGCATACCTTTGCTTTTAAATACTGGCTGGGAGCTAAGAGTCAGAATAGATCACTAGCATCTGTGTTCTTACTCTCATTTATTTTTTTTATTTGTCGGTTATTTACTGTCTATAGCCGTATAGTACATTTTCAAAAGTATGCATGTATATACATGCTTCACTCACCCTCCACCAAAACTTTAGTGTCAATGTTCCTTTCTCCTGCAATCTTTCCCTCCCCTCCATTCCCTCTGGTAATTAGTGTATTTTTCACAGAGCATAAAAATTATTTTTGAAAGTGTACCGCTGGTGGTTATAATATTCAAATACGATGAGAAATACTTTAGCATTCCTTAATAAAGAATATCATCCACACACCTAATTGAAGAACTAGAATGCTACTGGTCTAATACAGTCTCATGAAAGGATGAACTGTTAACTATCAGGGGACAGATCTATTCTATCCTATATTTTATCCCCTCCCCACCCTCCACACCAATCTAGAAATTATGATACTCTCTACTGAAGTTCTCTATCTGAAGTTAATTAAATAAGAGCATGTTTTCATTTGTCTCTTATTTATAAAAAGGCTTGACCCAGTATTTTTTTTTTAAAACAACACAAACTTTTAAAGACAGGTGTTATTTTCTTCTATGTAAATCAAATTCCACCACTGTCTGCTATACTTGTCAATTTTAAATAGTATTTATTTCTTCAGTTACTTAGTATTATCTTAGGGTATTTATTTTTAAAAAACTTGCTCTATATACTGGCAGAAATAGTGTGGATCTTTATTCAACTGAATGAAAACAAAGGCACATTTATGTTAAACTAAAGTCATTCTTTGAATTAAAACTTAAAATGCTGATTTCTAGCTTAGTTCAGAATTTCAGTTAGTTACACTACATTAGGCAAGTCATATTGCAGTATACAAGATTTACGATGTTTATGACATACATTTTTGAAAAACAAAGGTAAAAATATCATAGGCAGACAGAAACTGAATACTCATAAATACCTGTTTTAAACTGCTTGCATTTTTTAAAGCAAAACAAATGGGGTACTACTTATTAAGATGCTCTGCTATCTTTGTAACATTCCTTTCCATTATTCTTTTATACCATGATTTTAATGAAATACATACATAGGAAAATATAACATCATTAGATAAGCCATACAGAACAATATAGTTTATACATACATGATGAAGTTGTGAAATCACCACTTCGATGACTATAATCCATAAGATTACTAATGGAAGAATCTGCTCTCCTATCTAAATCTCTCCTCTCCCTCATTAAGTCAGTTCCAAATGATCCAAGTACCACTGATGAAGATCTGGGAACTTGATTATGCCTCCAAGAAGAATCTTAAAATAATTAAACAAGTTTTAATTCAAAGAAAACTTTTAAGGTTTCTGATAACAAATCTTCACTATTTGTAGATAGTTTACTCTTATATAAATAGGAATCCCCACAGTTACACAGCTGCAGTCAGAAGCAAAATTCAGCAAAATGAATTATTCACTAATTCACTCATAACTTATAAAATTATTTCCCACTCAAATACATTCTTCTCTAATACTAAAATCTATCTACTTCCCAATCTATGTAAATGTTTCTGCAACACCTTACTACAAAATGAAAAAGTGAATGCAGAACAAAAGTGCAGTATCAAAATGAAGACATCCTACTAAAAGGAAGATATCTGCACATTATCTGTCTGTCAAAATGTCAATATCAAAAATATAAAAGGAATTCATAAAACTTAATAAAAACAATCAAACTACCCAATTAAAAATTGGGCAGAGGCTCTGAATAGACTTATTTTCAAAAGACACACAAATGGCCAACAAGCACATGAAAATATGTTCATCATCTCGTTATGAAAATGAAAATGAGACATCACCTTACACTTGTGCAAATAGCTATTAACCAAAAGACAAGAAACGGAAATGAATGTTGGACAGTATGTATGAAGAGAAGGGAAGTCTTAATACACTGTCGGTGGGAGTGCATTAGTGCAGTCATTATGGAAAGCAGTATGGAGTTTTCAATGAATTAACAGAATTCCACACAATCAAGTTATTCTACTTCCAAGTTTTTACCCCCAAAATATAAAAGCACTAAATGCAAAGAGATACATGCACCCTCATGTTTAATTTTACAATTTACAAGAGGTAAGAGATGAAAACAACATAAATGCCACTGATGATGACTGGATGAATTTGCAGGATATACAAATAATTGAAAATTATTCAGCTATAAAGTAGATGTAATCCTACCATTTGTAACATGATAGATAGACCCAGAAGGAATTACATTTAGTGAAATAAACAGAAAAACTAAATAAAACAAAAATAAGATGCTGGACTACTAAAAACCAATTAGAGGTTACCAGAAAGGAAAAGGGAGGTAAAGGTAAATCTGGAGAGGAGGACAACTGACAACTACATGGTGAAGGATAGAACTAAACATTAAGTGATGAATTTAATGTAGTATACACACATGCTAATTTTTAATAATGTATTCCAGAAAAGTAACGCTATAATGCAATGTTAGCTCAAATAAACAAACAAATAAATAAATAACACATATAAAGCTTGCCAAAGAAACAGAATCTCTTAAATCAGTAAAAGTGATGTTGGAGAACAGTCTAATAACAAACTGAAAGTCATCCTGAAATGGAAGATGTTGTATGATGGGTTATAACACTATTTGTCAAGTGGCACTATTATCAGTATTACCATACTAAGTTCATTCTTATTTTAAGAATTAATGCATTCTGGTAACTATCATCTGAATGTGTTAAATATGACCGCATTTAAGAATAAATTAAAAATTAAACCTCAAAACATTTTTCCCCTATCTTGAAATTTTGTTTTTCCTCTCTTGGTCCCAAAAGCCTTAATATTCCTTCTTCACTAAGACCGTTAGGGGACACGGCCCAGGGGACACGGCCCATCGAATGCTATGCCTTCAGAGCAGAGAACAAAAATATCTCTGCACAACGGTGTCTATCTACAAAATTAAGGTCCGTCAACAATTACCTATCACAGTACTCAATAACCTTCAGATGCCTTCCCTACAGTGGTCTGCCTATCAAAATAGAAAGGAATTGCTTAAACTAATCCAATTGGTAATACATACATATTTCAAATTTTATACTTTGTGTCATCTCAAGCTCTGTTTCACCTTAAAATTATTTGATTAATGTTCCATTTGAAGAGAAATGTAGGGAGCCTCCTGCCCTCTCAATAAAAGATCTTTGCAATTCTCACAACAAATGTGTCTGTGAGTACAAAATACTAACCATGAAGGTTTATGGCTGTCATCTAAATCCCAAGGGGTCAGGTGACTAGTACAATGTCACAAAGCTAGATGAAGGTTAGAATCATGGTTTTCAAATTCTTTGTATCAAACTTGTACTAGAATACTAAAATTTTTTTTTTTTGCTGTTCAAAGAATTACTACATTTTCTAAAAATAAAGATCATATATAGTATCTCAGTATTTGCTTAGGAACTATTTCTAACATATCAGTAAATCTGGTTTTCATATAACAGAAAATTTTTATTTTCTGCAACAATCAGGATACACATCACTTTTATCAATTTTATTACTATATATATGTACCAACTATCCTCGGCAGTTTGTACCAATTGATAAAATTTCTTCAATGTTACTGCTATACATGCCAACTTCATTTACTTAAATGAAGAGTAATTTCAGTTCTAGCATTACCTTAGTTAAGATTTGTGAAATATTGGGGCCTCCCTGGTGATTCAGGGGTTAAAATGTCAGCGCTATGAAACTTTCACCATGAGCTAACCCACATAGCGCAGCAGACTTCCCGTTTCGCCCACTGTCCTCTCAGCAGTGTATTTCAGTAGATCTGCCTGTTCTGCTCCCTACTCTGTCTCTGGTGAATCCTCTCACCTCCCACACCTTTGGCCTACAACCCAGTTCTTACATGCATAAATAAAAAAGATTTGTGAAATGCCACTACATTACTCACCAAGAAACAGGTGTCTTACATGCACTTTTTGAGATACACTTGGCTTAACATATTTGTGAGAAAACCATTTTTGTCAAAAAAATATATAAAATGACTCTTACTCAAATTTAATTCTCACCTGATACTGCATTTAAACCATGTCCAACACTTCTCCCAGCTGAGGTAGATGTACAGTTTGTACAAGAAAGCTTAGGTCTTTTTGAATCATGATCCCGTTGCTGGTTTTGCGATCTTGAACGAGCTCCCTGAGTTATCTCAGATTCACTAAACCATGTAGACTGAAATGGTGATGCAGATGCTGATGCTGATGTAGCCTGTGAGTTAAAAAACAAATTTTTTAAAAAGGAATGATACCTGCATTCACAGCAATAAATTTAACATATAATGTTCTAATAAATTCCGAAAGACCATTCATTCCTCACAAGCGTATTCTTCTATCATATAGGTTTTTCTTTAGTCTTTATTCCTCCCTTTACATCACATACTGTCACTGTTATTTGTCGGGCAATCAATCTAATTTAGATTAAGTCTTTTATGTAACTATAGACAAATACTTAGTTTAGAAACAGTGAAGAGGGGGCCTCCAGGTGGCGCAGGGGTTAAAGTCTTGGTGCTGTCAGTCAGGCTATCACCAGCCACTGTGGCATGAGTTCGATTCCAAGCCAAGGAGATTCCCACATGGCACAGCAGCCCTCTCCTGTCTCACCCACTCCTCCCCTCAAGCAGTGTATCTTGGAGGGTTTGCCTGTTCTGCTCCCCACTCTCTCTCTCTGGTGGGTCCTCTCACCCCCACACCTCTGGTCTACCCCCCAGTTCTTGTATGCATGAAAAAATAAAATAAACCTTTGAAAAAACAGGGAAGAGCAACAACTTTTTTTTAATTTGTCCATTCTTACAGATGGACAAAATAACAAGAACTATATAGGCAAAAATACATAAAATGACAGTGAATATTCTATTATGAAAATAAGGTGTTTACATGCATACAAGCTAGAGTGCAGGCGAGAGGTGTGGGGCGGTGAGAGGGTTCATCAGAGACAGAGTGAGGAGCACAGCAGGCAGATCAACTGCTGAGGGGAGCAGTGGGCGAGGCAGGAGAGGTCTGCTGCACCATGTGGTAATCTCCCAGGTAGGGTAGCTCCACAGCGCTGCACTTAACCCACTGCACCACCAGGGAGGCCCTGAAAATAAGGGTTTTCAAGTAAAAAAGAAAAAAAAAATTCTGGATCTAATGCCCATTCTCAAAAATAAAGACATATAACAAAGAGTTTGTTAAAAAATCCTAATATTCTTACCTGGAGTAAAACTGAATATGGCGCACATGCGTGCACATGCACATGCACGTGCACACAATAGCCAAAAGGTAAAAACAACCAAATGTCCATCAGTGTATGAATAAACAAAATGTGGTCTCTATCCATACCATGGAATACTATTTAATGGGGAAAATAGGTTAATATTATATGCTACAAAACAAATGAAACTTAAAAAATGTTAAGACAATAGTCACAAAATACTATGTTCTTAGATATATGTGTAAAAGTTCAAAATAGGGAGATCTATAAAGACAGATAATGGCAGATCAGTGGCTGCTTATGTAGTGCCTGGTAGGTGGTACCAGATAGGTAGTTGGGGAGGATACAAGATAGCAGTAGGATCTGGGTTTTTCTCCTTGAAGTAAATATCCATCCATGAAGTAAAGCCACTAAGACTGAATGAGGAAATGGTTGCACCATTCAGTGAATACACCAACAATCATTGATTGTGCACTTTAAATAGTGAGTCATATAGCATGTCATTTACATCTTAATAAAGCTATCTTTTAAAAAAGAACCTTAATAATTGCTGCAACCATCCTCTAGAAAATGCTTCATCACGGGAAACCGTGTTACATACAGTAATGAAAGCAGATCGAGAGTGAAATGCTCTACCTTGGCTCCTCATTGCCTTGATTCAGTGCCTTCACTATAACTGACAATTTATGCTTTGAAAATTTTCCAGTAACTTAAGCCATAAAAAACAACTTAGAACTCTGTCATCATCTTTGTTTTAAAAAATTCATGTACTAAAGAATACCCATTTCCACACTCTCATGGAAGACATATATTCTTATTTGTGTGAAATAGTCTTGTACTACTAAGTCAACTACTGGGTCTAGTGAATAGTTCCCGCAATTTTCATAAAAGAGATTACCTGATCTTAAGAATTTAAGGAGTCATCCACACCCAATGTTTTTCGTTTTACATTTTAAAAAGGACAGGTCTATTAGGTAGAGGACAACAAAGAAAAGCACCTGCTTACTCAGAGGCAGCCAGGAGAGCTACTCATCCACACCCAACTTTATGATAAATCCACATCAGACACACTATATTAGAAGGACTCAGGAGTCCATTTACCCCTCCACATACTCTAGGTAGTTAATATTTAGATCACTTTAATGCGCCTTTGCAATGATTTCAATGACCCGTACTCTGGTGTATCCTTTATTTACATTGAGTTTTACCAAGGAACATTTTCACCAAACTAGGTAAACACTATGAATACTATACTGAAGACTCTGTCCATGCTATCATTCACTGTTCACTTTCAGACCAAATTGCCAAGCATGGTTCCTTTGAGGAATTGATAAGTCTTTTCCTTATGAATATCTTACACACTGGTTGTGTTCGCCAGTAACTTCCCTAACAACTCTAAAACAAGAGTCCAAGTTTAACTTTAAAATATGGAAATATGGTAGGGCTTCTCAGTGCCTATCAGTGTAACAAACTTGACCTGCTTTCAGTATTTCATCTGCATTTTCCCAATTTATTTTCAAAATTACTTTCATTTTCCCGTTTAACAGTGTATGTATGTACCTTGGGAAGCCACCCTACTAGCAGTAGATAAGCAAAGAAAAAAAAATAAAAATAAAAACAAGCAACAACTTGGTTCTTTTAATTCTAGAGAAAATATACTATGCAAAATATGTAATATTCTGTTAATAGCTGCAGCACTAATTACCTAGAAGAAAATGTTAGTAACTATAAAAAGCACCTGACAAACAGCCTCCTCTTCATATTAAAAGTAAAAAAAACTCTCAACAAAGCAACCAAGTGCAGTGGAATTAGTGGCTGCTTAAAATTAAGCTACAGAAAAATACATAAAACTGTCTATCAATTACATAGTCATAGAACACGTCCAAATTTTTACTTTCAACAATGAATTAAAGGAATTAAATTTTGTTTTTCAAAGATATCTAATCTACTTACTGTGACCAAAGAGGTAAGATGATCATAGTTTTCAATCATTCAAATTATAAAAAATGTAACGACAAAAGAATTATCAGCAAGATTAGTAACAGAGGCGGCCCAGTTACAAATGGCCAAGATTCAAAACAAATTTAGAAAATCAATTGTTCGGAACTTGGAACCTACATTTTCCCAAAGAAACAATGAAGTCTTAGATTCTTAAACTCAAGTAGATTATATAATAATCATGGGACTATAGTAAACCATATATCTTTCCAGATTTCAGAACTTTATGAAAAGACAAAGTATCTGTCCTATTTCACTAAAATTAAAGCTGAAAAATAGCCTATAAAATGTTGAGTACTATAAAAACATAGAGGATCCCATATTATTTAATCTATAGTATAACCGGTACTGATCCAATGTTCCCTAGTCCTGACCCTCTTTTCTGAAACTTCAGCTTCACTAAGTATGAGATAAGAATGGCGGTATCATGTTGTAAACAGTTGGGAGAAAGCATAGCAATTTTAAAAGTTTTCTGTGATCTCTCATTGATTAAACATATATTTTAATAAGTAATCTTAAGCCTATCAAGTCAGAATTATGCCAAATGCAATTTAATATTCTGATAAAAATGTACCGTGCCTTAAAAGATATTACCTATTCAAATCAACATAAAGTCAGGAAATGACAACAGCAGTTACAATTATCAGAACTGTAATTGGTAACATCTGACTTCCAAGTTTCAGGCACTGTTGTTCTAAGTGCTTTACATGTATTATTTCTTTCAAATACTCTTAACAAAAACTATACGAGGAGGCTACTCTTGTCACCATTTTACAGAAGAGAGAATAGAAGCAAAATTCTTTGCTCAAGAAAACAGAGGAATTTCAGTTTCTAAATCAAAACTAATAAAACAGGCTAGGAATAGTTGATTTCTGACTGGTAACGTTCCTATAACCCATTAAAAAAAAGTTTGCAACTGAAAAGCACTGTGGGAAACCCCTATATTTATAAAATTGGTTAGTCTGAAAAGTTTTATCTCAAAGTGAATGTTAATAAATTTTCTAAATATTTCAAGACTTTTAGCACCTAAATGATTACAATTAATAATAATAAAAACAGGGCCTCCCAGGTGGCACAAGGGTTAAGTCTCAGCCTATGAAGCTATCCGCAGTCACTGCAGCACTAGTTTGATCCTGGGCCAGGGAGATTCCCACACAGTGCAGCAGACCTCTCCTGTTTCACCTACTGTTCCCTCAGCAGTGTATTTCAGTCCATCTGCCTGTTCTGCTCCTGCTGTCTCTGGTGAATCCTCTCACCCCCCCAAACCTCTGGCTTACACCAGAGCTCTTGCATGCATAAATAAATAAATCTTCAAAATAATAATAATAATAATGATAATGATGATGATGATGATAATAATAATAATAATAATAATAAAAAAACAGTCAACATTTATGATGTGACTGTACATTCTGCTGCATATTTATACTAATGTATTTTGCCTATAGCATTTCTCAGATCCAGGTGAGTGTCATTAATATACCTGACTACTTTCCCAAAAGCAAAAAAAGTGGCCCGAAGGTTTTGGAGGTGGCCCGAAGGTTTTGGAAAAGAGACCGTGTACATATATATTCCAACTTAAAATATTACCTGATATTCAGGATCCAATCTAAATGAAGAGTCTCTTGAGTGATAAGCATCATTTAAACTACTACCCCTGCTTCCAGACATCCGAGCACTTAGAGAACTGGAGGATTGAACAGAAATTCTTCTTGGAATCCTTGAAGGTTTAGATTCCATTCTTAAGGTTCCTGTAAAATGGAAACGGTGATTAATTGCCTTTGGGAAAAAGTGCAAACCTTAAGATTCTTAACCCTCCTCATAATCATTAGCTCAAATCAAGAATTAATCAAGCAAATTTTATCTGGCACAGCAAACTGAGATTGTCATCACCCCTCTTCTCGAAGGAAGAGGTATTAAGTCCAAAGGTCACCTACTGGCCATAAAACTACAGCAAACAAGATAAAAGTGGGAAGAAGCTTCTTGTTTCCAAATCCTGGGTTCTTTTCCTTTGCCTCAATTGTCTCTCTACATAAAATCCTATATGAGTTGTCTAATTCTCTTGCTACTCTTATATCTTATTAGTGTGCAATACTCGTACCATGAATATGTGCTATATTTTACTATCTGCAAACCCCTTAACACAACATGCTCTCACATGACTTTGTGTGTGTGAAAAATCTACACATGCCCCATTTCATATCTGGTTATGGTCTTAAAGCAAGCAGTTTTCTTTTATGCTTTCTAACATACATACTTTTATAAAGATATCATATACTATATGACTGAGGCTGTAATTTGTCTTCCTGTATATCACTCCTCAAAAGTAATAATTTCCAAATTTTCATTAAACATTCCTCAACCCATGCTAAGAATAACTATTAGCTACACACTAGATTTTAAACACACACACACACACACACACACACACACACACAGAGAGAGAGAAATAAAAGTCGGAAAAAAGGAACCCAGGGAACAGTTACAAAGGTATGTAGAAAGCACAGCTAGCAAATGATTCAGATTGGAACAGGATCACAGAAATGGAAGCAAAGTTATAAAGGAAAAAAAACATCATATGGAAACTGGGCACGTGGCAGATGATGCAAGTGGAAAAAACTGCTGACTATGGAGCACAAACAGCAATTTAAAAAAATCTAATACTCTAACTTGGGAAAAACTTGTTTACAAAAGGAGGTATGACTGTGTTTGGGTGAACTCTTAAGGAAAATGGTGAACAGGAAAAAACATACTGAAAAATCATGAAGTGACTTTATAAACACATCATTTAGAAATACAAAGATGGGGGGGAGGGGGAGAGGTGGAGGGAGGGAAGGAAAAGCGCACAAAATGGAATAGAAAAGAACACAAGGGACCATGGAGATCGATCACGGGTGAATTGGTGGTGGGCTACCCAAGGGGAATACAAAATGTAAAAGACATAAATAACAATAAAAATATATATATATAAAAAAAAGAAATACGAAGATAAATCCTAGATCAGCTAAAAATGTTGAAGGAGGGGGCCTCCCTGGTGGCCCATCGGTCAGCGACGCGAGTTCGATGCCCGGCGGGGGAGATTCCCACATGGCACGGCAGACCTCTCCTGCCTCGCCCGCTGCTCCCCTCAGCAGTGTATTTCTGATCTGCCTGTTCTGCTCCCCACTCTGTTTCTGGTGAACCTTCTCGCCGTCCCATACTTCTGGCCTGTACCCCAGCTTAAATAAATAAATCTTAAAAAAAAAAAAAACCTTTAAAAAAAATGTTGAAGGACTGTTGCCTTTAAAAAGTGGGGCAGAGAAGGAGGCGGGGCCATTTCCTGGTTTGCCTACAACAGTCCCAGTTTATAGCCAGAAAAGTCCTAATTTATGCTTACTATTCCAGGACAACTATTAATAGCTCTTATACTGTCTCTTAAAAGTGGCCTGGTTTGGATGATAAAGCAGCTGTTTTTAAGATTTTATTGTTATTTATTTATGCATACAAGAGTCGGGGTGTAGGCCAGAGGTGTGGGGAGGTGAGAAGATTTACCAGAGATAGAATGGGGAGCAGAACAGGCAGCTCTATTGCAATACATTGCTGAGGGGAGAAGTGGGAGAGACAGGAGAGAGGGGTCTGCTGTGCCCTGTGGATTAGCAGCCAGGTCAGGAATCGAACTCACACTGCAGTGGGTGGCGATAGCTTGATAGTGCTAAGATTAACCCTGGCGCCACCAGGGAGGCCCCCTAAAGCAGTTCTTTTTAATAAGCTTGTTTACTAGGTTTTTTTTGTTAAGTCAAAAAGAGGCATTATGAATTGGACATTTAAAGAGACTAAGAGAAAGAATACATTGAGAAAAAGAATAATGGTTAAACAATGACATGCAAAAGCTATAACTGATTTAACACGTAAGCAGAATACTTGATAAAGAAAGCTATGAAGATACTAACAGAGTATGAAGATATGTAAGAGTGATCTGAGGATTTTAAACAGGGAGACAAAATGCT
This sequence comes from Scalopus aquaticus, assembly GCA_004024925.1. Lineage (NCBI taxonomy): Eukaryota > Metazoa > Chordata > Mammalia > Eulipotyphla > Talpidae > Scalopus > Scalopus aquaticus. The sequence goes on along the minus strand of PVIJ01001002.1, from coordinate 117,817 downwards.
ATTTAAGAGATACAGGCTTGGGCCTCCCTGGTGGCGCAGCAGTTAAGCGCTGCGCTGTGGAGCTGTTGGCAGCGGGCAACACGAGTTCGACGCCTGGCCGGGGAGAGTCCCACATGGTGCAGCAGACCTCCTGCCTCGCCCGCTGCTCCCCTCAGCAGTGTATTTCTGATCTGCCTGTTCTGCTCCCTGCTCTGGCTCTGGTGAACCCTCTCGCAGCCCCATGCCTCTGGCCTGTACCCCAGCTTGTATGTATAAATAAAAAATAAATCTTTAAAAAAAAAAGAGAAATACAGGCCTATAGACAGTTGGTTTAGTTTTGACTAAATTTATACTGAATTCTTACTTGTAGACTTACTTGCAGAATGAAACTAAGCTAATAGGAAATCTGAAAACAAACCTCCTGGGAGAAGGCAAAGAGGCAGAGTCCTCTGAGAGAGGTAATTTATATTTTATGAAATTATATTTGGTAACTCCTCTACATAAATTGATTGAATTTTTGACAATGTAGGTGTTGCAAGAAAACTTACATAATTCGGTTGCATAAGTTGTAGGTCAAAACCATAAAAGTTAATAAAATGTTCAGTTCTTGAAAAAGTTTTACCAGACCACTTACAAGGTACTATGAAGCATTTTTTCAAGTTCATTCAGTCATTTAACAGTTTTTTTAGATACGTAGTAGTAATCACATTAACACTAAACGGGGGGTGGGGAGGGTCTCCCTGGTGGCACAGAAGTCTCATCTCAGCGCTATCAAGCTATCACCAGCCACTGCAGTCTGAGTTCCATCCCTGGCCAGGAAGCATTTAACTCACAGGGCACAGAGGACTTCTGCCTCTCCAGCTGCTCCCCTCAGCAAGGTATTGCAGTAGATCCACCCCACTCTGTGAAGAATCCTCTCACTGCCCCCACACCGCTGGCCTACACCCCAGTTCTTGTATATATAAATAAATAAAACAAATTTAAAAAAAAATACTAAACAAGGGGATGAGGTGATAATACTGAATGAACTGAGAGGATGTAAAGAAGTTGTAGTCTAGCAGAGAACTACACAAATAATCATGTATCTTAAATATCTGTAAGTGCTTATAAAAGAAATTATATAAAACAAGGGTAGCAAGGAAAAGGTACATGAAGCTTGATGCTTTTAACCAAGAGCGTTCATATATACAATACCAGAAGTTCATATATACAATATTTCCTCAACAGTCAATAAAAATGGTCTTAGCTTCCTGTACCTTATAGTTTCTTTAAATCTAAACTACTTTAGATTTTATTCTAAAGTTGGGCAATCAAGTTCTCTTTCTGTCTGATAAAAATTTATTACTGGGCTGGTTTCATAGATGTATGACCTATGCAAATGCACAGAACCCTGCACTTGATTAAAAGCTTTGTTATTGATACTTTGAAATTCTTAATGACTTCTTCATTCAACTTCTGTTTGGTAGTGAAGTCAGGACACTAGAACATGACCTTGAGAAGAGACATGCACCTGTCAGCCGTACCTAGCTACCCAATTTGTATACAGTATTTAACACTGAAGCAAGAAAAAAAAAAAAAAACAACACTTGGGGGAAAAAAGAATAAACAGAAAATTTAGAAAAAATTAAAGAAGTACTGTTCTAGTTTGAGTCTAAAGAGAAAAAAAACCAAATGTAGTGCATAAAACTTGGCTGAATCCTGATTTTTTTTTTTAAAAAGTAAGTTTGAATTATGGACTGAATTTAATAAAGTTTCATGATGTCTGCGACTAAGCTTTTATGTGAAATAAAAATATTTAAGAAAATGAGCAAATCTAAGGAAACATAATTTAAATAAAACCTATGTAACTATAAAGCAAATAATGGCAAATTAACTGCTGAATGTCAGTGAGGTATATGGTTATTAATTTTACTATCCTTTTCTCTACTTGGATATTTTCAAGTAAAATAAAACAAACAGAAGTACGGAGAAGAATCCCATCCCTCCTTAGTATACAAAACTACTAGAAAACATCACTCTCATTCTTAACGTAACAAGAATAAGCCAGATACTATATAAAATCACTTTTCTTAAGTCCACCAGAGCTGAAGTTGCAAGGCGACCTGATAATTGAAATGCAAAGTCCCTCCAAAAGGAAATATAGGGAAAAGGCGGCCACCATGAAAGCTGAGAAGAGACAGTCAAAATTTATTGGATTCTTAAATTCCTAAAGGTTAAATATTTACTAGTGTGAGTTTAGAAACTGTGGGAACTCCAACACAAAATGAATTTCACCACAGGCTTCTACCAAGAACTCTTAAGAAAGAGTACAGCTAGGAAATCTGAAAGTCTTACTCTCTGCAGTGTGATCATGCAGGGCCCAAACAACACGGCAGAAAAAAGAACGTGTTCCAAACGTGCACAAGAACTCAATGGAATGTTACTCAGTACGGCAGGGAAAAATACAAGCCAACAACTTGCCATTTGTGTCAACATGGAAGGAAATGAAGGGGATTAGGCTAAGCAAAATAAATCGGGAGAATGACAAATATACCTATGTGAAATATAAAAACAAGAGACCTTACTTATACATGTATAAGCATTAAAAAAAATTGAATAAAGTCATTATTAACATTTTACTGTACTTCTGGGTGGCTTTTGTTCTTTAGGCTAAGATTTTCAGAATTTCTTAAATGTACTTAGTTTTACTCTGATAATTAAGGGAAACAGTGACTTCCAAATGAAATGACATAATTTCTTAGTAACACATTACACCTAGGAGTAATTCCCTTTCTAAATTGCAGTACTGATGCTTTAATATTTACATACCAGAAGCAGCAAATATTAAACAAATACTATTCTAATATTAAGAGCAGACGTTAAAATCACTTCACAAAACGGAGTTTATATAACCTGAGTAAGTCTTCAAAACTTCACTATGGAAAAATTCAAACATACACATAACCTCTATATACCTGGCAATATAATACACAGTCTTAACAATTCTCAAAAAATCTGACCTATTTTGTCTATTTTACAACCTATTTTAAAACAAATCCCATCCCAAATATCTTTATGGATGACTCTTCTTAAAATGTTCTAAATAATATCTGGTAAACAACAATACACCTATGAATCATTCCATCTGAGCATGCATACCCTTATGCATTGTGTTGTCAACTGGTTTGCTCAGAAGAGACAGTGTTTTATTTCCCCAACCCTTGAATGTGGGCTAGCCTTGGGAGACTTACTTTGACTAAGAGAATGAAGTGTAAGTAACATTACATGATTTGCAAAGCTGTGTAGTTGTTTGCTTCCACTGTCTCATTATGCTGTCTGAAGACCCCCATGATACATTAAAAAAAAAAACAAAAACACACACACAGGAAGCAAAGCCTAAATGTTAGCCAAAACCAACTGCCAGACATGTGAGTGAAGCCATCTTGGATTTTTCCAGTTTGAGAAATCCTCCAGCTGAATGCTGGTACATTAGTGAGCCCAAGCAAAACCAGAAGAACTGCCCAACAGACACAAAGAACTGTAAGAAAACAGTAAACGGTAGTTTTAATCCAGTAATTTTTGAGATGGTTTGCTATCAGCACTAGAGTAAAGTTTCATGATAAATTTATTCTACTACTTTCCTACAATTACATCATTATATAGCTAGTTTCTACGAAAAATCTAATTCCATTTCAGGCTCTAACTTAGAATCTGTCTCACATATCTACAGGGGTTGCAGTTACTGAATGAAAGAGAACATTACTGTACAATAAGATCATAGTATTTATTTCAACAGCCAACAGTCTCTCAGAAATACAAAGTCACAATGTCATTATTTCTACTACCTAGGTATATACTCTGATTTTAAAAAATCTGCATCCAGGTAAATTTTTTTTTTTAATGGAAAACTCTAGCAACTTACTGATCCTAGTAAACATGGACACACACAGAAACTAAGTGATCGCATCAGGAAAGTACTTGAAAACACAGAATTTTATGCATTTCAAAAACAATGTCTACTGATTTTTAGCTGACGTATTAAGACATACCTAAAAAAAAAAAAAACACAGTAGCTACAAAGAAGTTGAACCTCTCCATCAGACAATATTACTGTAATGTTAAGTCTACACTAGATTACTTTATGAGATAACCTGTTCTCCTTTGAAATATATTTAGTGTCAAGTTTCAATCTTCATTCAGTAAGCAGGGTTTTTTTTTCCTGAAAAGTGAGAAACACATTACACTGAAATGCAATGATCATAATGGAAAGATGAGAAGCAGTCTCTAAGGTTCAAAAACTGTCCTCTTTCAAAGCTAATGACAAAAATGGGTGTAGCGCAGTAGGTGATTTAAAACCAGGTATTCAACTTATCCAGTTTAACCGGTAGAGCCACAGAAAAATATATTCGAGAGCAAGTAAAACCAGCTTTGACCGCATGAGTTCAGACCAGACTAGAAAAGTTAAAAATTTAAGATCAATAAAATGTAAACCTCAGTCAATATTCAAATTATAATTTTATCTCCCCTTTCCCCTCACTTTTTGTATTTACCTTGAGATTACCACTGCACCAAAGACAGAACTTCCGTAAAATGATGATTTGTCACAAGGTAAATTATTTCACTGCTTTAATGAATTCAAGTAGATTTAATAGAAATTTGAAGTTCTTATTCATATTAAGTTGTAATTATCCTAAAGTGATCAATTTTTGATTAACAGATAAAAGGTTTATTAGTTCTTAAATGTTGGTCATGTATGAGGTTTGAGGTAAGCCTGTTTATTTCACTTATGAATTTCCCATTGCTCTTTATTTCTGGCACGTAATTATCTGTAGTAACAGAAAGGTGTAACAGCAAAAATAATCTAAAAATCATTTTTACTTGGCTTAAGGACAATCTCTTTCCATTCCCAACAGTACAGAGCACTTTCTAAAATCATACAGTCTTTAATTTCATGGCAGTCATGGTTCTAACCTTCCATTCAATGTGTTTCAGCTCACAGGAACAAATCGTCCATTTCTAAAACAAGGTATGAGACTTCTCAATTTCCTTATCAAACTCCCTCTTTATCGTTCACATTTTAAGGAATACTTCCTGTACAAATTTCCCCCAATTAAAAACCCCTCTCTTCTGTGCTCCCACAGTACTAATATATACTTACACTAAGGTAAATAGCAGTTCTTTATACACTGATGACTAAATACACTGATGACTAAATTGTGCGTTGCAGAGGTCACTTTGTAAAGCTCATTCTTATAATGTGAAACCCTAATTGGTAGCTAGAATACAACAGATTATCAAAAAAAGTCTTACATTATTTGCTCATTTTGCAGTATTATTTTCCTTAAATATTAAATTTGTTAACAACTCTTGGAACATATATCAAATGAATAGCATGAAGAGGTTGTAACTGATTAAAAAACTTCACTGCATTAAGAATCCTGGATAACTTTTTACATTCAAATTGACTATTTGACATCTTCATATAGAATATATGTGCATGTGTACATATGGCATCTTTGTGCTTCATCTGGGCAAATAAACTCTTTCACCAATGTGGAAGAGAAATCACTTGTACTTTAAAAAAAGTAGAAATGTCAAATCACTATTATTCAAGACATCTGATCCAGAATGTAATTTTGATAATAAGCCATGACTATGCATAACCACCAGACTTACGTAGGTGGTATAACTTAAGAGTGAAAGAAGAATTTAAAAGTTCCTGTCCACATTTGTAGTCTAGAACTTAAACAGAAATATATATTATCATGTATAGAAGCAGTCAGTATACCAGGAGGGACTTTCACAAGCAGAGTAAGATTTTAAGATTATGACCAGAATACAAACATTTGAACTTTATTTAGGTATCAATTCCAAATGTTTTTATCCATTAAAAATTTATTCTGCATACATTATATCCCCCAGCGTGTTGACTGCTACATATTATCTCATGTAATTTAATTTTCATATTAACTCTAGGAATTAACAGCTATGTTTCAAAATATATCTGAAGAGGTTAAATAATTAAAGTAAAAATAAAGACTCAACGCCTCAAACACCACTTTTGTTTTACAAAATGCTGTAGAGCTGCAAATGAAACACTAACCCCATTACTCAAGCGAATTTTTTGTATCTCTCGGGAAAAAATTTAGTTACCCAAATGTGCCTTGTTAATAGTTTACTGTGTAATTTTTAAATCAAAACGCAATCTTTAATCTTACTTCTCAGTTGTGGACAGAAACGGAAAGAAGGGAGCAAATAAACAGGATTTTTAAAGCAATGAAAAAAGCCTAAAAGTCCTGCTAAATCAGTGGGTGGAAACTTTAGCTTCACTTGGCACATGTACTCGTTAGTGCCTGAGGACCGAGGTCGGGACATATTTATTACCAACACGTGATTTTTGCCAGATATTAATATTTACATCTGTACATAAAGAAAACAGTTATTACTGGAAGGGGGGAGTTTGTTCATCTTCACTACGCAGTTTCACCAAAATGAGAGTACTCTCCTACTGGTGACGTCCATATTTTTACTTCTTTACACCAACAGGTCCTTTTTGATACCTATTACCTATTTTGAATTGTCCTTAAGCCAAGTAAAAATGATTTTTAGATTATTTTTGCTGTTACACCTTTCTGTTACTACAGAATTGACCGCAATACATAAAGAACTCACAAATTTTCACGATATTCAAGAACTGGAGCGATCAATAAGCAAATCTTCACCGCATCTAAGGGGCTGGCAAAGTCCCTCCAATTCGAAGCTGGGCTGGCAAGTGCTAACCCTCCCCGCCTTCAACACCATGTTCACTAAATACCTCACTCGTGACACTCCGCGGCCGCGGGTATTCCCCGGAGGACCCTCCTCACCCCGACTGAAGAGGAGGCCGCCACTAGCCGAAGGGTTCTAGTCCCTTTGCCTTCACCCACCACCCGTCTACAATCCGGCCTCGCCACCCGTCACAAACTCCACCAGCGGATGAAAGGTCAGCGGCAGAGGAGGGCTACGCCCAGCTCCCCCCTCGTACCCCGCGTCCGGGATCCAGCTCCTCCACCCATCGTGCGAGGAATCTGCCTCCGCGACCTTAGGCCCGCACTTTGTTTCTTCCCCTCCCCCACCCAGGCTTTGCCTCGAATCACTTCCAAAGCAGCCCGAGCTCCGCAGCTCATTACCCCCGTTGCCGAGTTCGCACTGAAGTGGGCGCGTCCCGCTCGTCACGAGCACCCCGCCGCCTTCCTCCTGCAGTTGTAGGCCTCTCGCCGACGCAGAGCAGTCGACAACGAAGCACAATGGCGCCCGCCCCTCTCCGGGATCCGGCGCAGAACCAGCCGCCACCGTTAAATGCCCCTCCCTCCTCCACCTCCCCCCAACTTCGCGGACTCCGCCGGCTTCTCGCGAGAGTGGCGGCGCTGCGGGGAACCGAGAGCTGCGGGCTGGCTCGACGTACCCCACCGCGGGGTGGTGCTCTGACTGCGGCAACCGTTGAAGGGCTGCCCCGGGGGAGGCAACGAGGCGCCACCGGTAAGCGGCTGCGGCTGATCCGCCGGCGGGCTGGCGGCTGGGCCTGCGAGTGTGCGGTCGCCGGGCTCCGGGCGCGAGAGGCCCGGCCCAGGCTGGCCGCCCTCGGCTAGGAGGCGAAGGGCTGTGATCTAACCCTGCAGCTCCCCGGTGCCCCAGTGCCGGCCACAGGCCCTTCCTCCGGCTATACCTGCAGGGCCCACTACCCGAAATACCGCTCAGTCCTTTTTTTCTTTTTCCTTTTTTTTTTTTTTTTTTTTTTTTTTTGCGCCTGGTCAGAGGCGCACTGAGTGCTTATTGACTAGAACTAAGCATTGCCTTTTTCCCACTCCCTGCCCTATTTGATCGAGCTGCGAGCCCTCCCCTTTAAGGTTTGGAGCCGATTTGCCCCGGACCATTGGTCGCTGGTGATGATTCAGTCTTGGCGGCGGTGTACATTTTACAGTCCTGTCTTTTAAAATCGTCCTGCTAGTCTTAGTGTAGCTACAGATTTTGCAGTCAAAAACCATCCATTTAAAAGCAGGAAAATTGTGAGGTAAATGATACGATGAATATTGGATGAAACTTTCAGAAAACTGTAAATGTGGTTAACGAAGATACAAATGAGCACTGAACTCCATCAAGGGAGTAGGTGAGAGAAAAAGCCACCACTGTGGATTTTAGGCAGTATACGGCTTTAGGTGGTCTGTGGATTTTGAGTAATGTATCAAAGGTTCTTTACTGTAAAGATGAGTTATTGAAACTGGAAGTCTTACAGACAGCACTTGATTTAAAAAGTGACCTACTAAGTTGTTTTAAGCGATTCATTGAGTCCAGATCATTCCAATTAATGAAATGTAAGGTTTATATGTGTTTCTTTGTATTTCATCTGAAGAAAATGGACTATCATTATCATGCCCATTTCACTCTGCCTCACTATTTTAAATTGTAAAAGATTATTTTAAAGATTTAAGATTTGATAATGCCAATCTAACTTTTTTTAGGATGTGAGTTCAAGATTAAGCATCTTATATGGATAAAGTGAATTCATTACTTTTTAGAAAACGAATTTTTTTCTAGCATGTTTGAGTATACCTGTAGCACTCTGGATATAGATATACACACCCTGAAGGACCAGACCTGTCTCTTACTACCTTTGTTGTCTTCAGCAATTTCTTAGCCTCTGTAGGCCTCCATAACCCATAAGCAAAATGGGATTAATAACAGTGGTTTTACCCCCATAGGGTTGTTGGAAGGATCAAATAAGATAATACATCAGTTCCTAGAATATAGTAAGCATTCCATAATTGTTAGTGCTCACATTCCATATTTCCACTAAACCACCACTAATTTTGTTTTTTCTGGGGCTTGATATTACATCGATTCCTTAGACATCTTCTTAAGTATATTCCCCGCTAAGAGAAATGACTCTACTATTTCCCTGAACTATGGCAGTCAGGCCTGGTGGAGATACCTTCTCTGAAGAACTCCCAAACCTGGCAAGAGTGGTTCAGATATTGATAGATTATGGCTTCATCCCCAACTAGCACTGATGATATCATCAGAGGTGACTGTGGCACGAATTTTCTGTGCTAAACAGATCCTCCATTCATGCTCGTAAATAGGGAAATACCACTGAGAAGTAGATTTTTAATTCTTTAATGGTTAGGTATATCGTTTTTAATGTACTTTCTTTGATTTGAGTTTTCAGGTAATTACCATTTTCAAAATATTTTGAAATATATTCCTATATTAAAGACAATTTGATAGGAATTGTAGATGCAGATAGTTACAATAGTAAGTGTATTTTCTGAATTAAAAATCAGGACAAGATTATCTGACAGGGAAATTATTTGAAATCAGAACTCTCAAACAATCTAGACAGCTGGTTTCCTTTTTGCAGAGTTCCCCCACATGAACTTTGTTGAGTTTTTTATCCTTACCAACTCTTGACTCTTTTCAGTATCTAAATATCTTTGTTTACCACGTACCCACACCACTGACTTTAGTTTCTATATTTGAACTTTTCTTCTCTGAATCAGGATCTTGTGTATTATTATTAATTTTTCCCCTTTTTTTTTTAAAGATTTATTTATTTATACATACAAGCTGGGGTACAGGCCAGAGGCGTGGGGCGGCGAGAGGGTTCACCAGAGACAGAACAGGGAGCAGAACAGACAGATCAGAAATAAACTGCTGAGGGGAGCAGCGGGCGAGGCAGGAGACGTCTGCTGCACCATGTGGGATTCTCCCTGGCTGGGTGTCCAACTCGCATCGCGTGCTGCCGACAGCTCCACAGCCCAGCGCTTAACCGCTGCGCCACCAGGGAGGCCCAATTTTTCCCCCTTTTTACCTTTTACCTTTGTCTTTCAGCATGGTCCTAAGAGTTCTTTACTCTTATGTTTAAGTATATTTTTAATTGTTTGATAGCTTACAATTCTTTTTCAAATATTGAATGTCAAACTTCCTGTTTTCCCCACTTTTTTATGATCCCATAACCTAATTTTCTCGGAATGCTCTCTATGGCACAGGCAATCTTATAAATGTTCTTTACTTTTCATAAAAGGTGTGATTTTGAACATTTGCTTTTTATAAATCAAATAATTTTTATATGTAGGTTATTTGTTCACCTGGGATAAGGTAGGAATGCTTTTAGAGAAGTCCCTGAGCTGAAAGCAGAAAATGCCAGTTTCTTCTCAAATGGAAATCTTATTAATCCTTAGAGAAAGGAACCTTGTGGCATCAACCAACTTGAGGATCTACTATTAAAACTTGGAGGTAACTTTAAATGTATCATATTATTATTTAATAATGGCCTACAGATTGATGACTGTTAAAGAATTCATTAGTTATAGGTCCTTTGCTTTATTTTAAAATATATTCATACACACACACACACATATATAACATCATTGTTCATTTTTGTACAATGTTTGATTTCTCCTCTCAGGTGTAGTCCCCATAAAATTCCCACCACCCAGTGACCCGTGAACCATTACCATAGTCTTCTTGTGCTCTTCCTGCCTGTTTTAATTCCTTTCCCTCCACCTCCCTTGCTGAATGTCTTCAATTTATAGTTTCCTGCTAGTTTTGTCTTTTTCTTTTTCCTGATCCCTTATTTGGTTGCCCTATATTCCTCCTAGAAGTGAAACCATCCAATATTTTTCTTTTGCCTTCTGACTTATTTCACTAAGCATAATCCCTTCCAGCTCCATCCATGTTGCTACAAATGGAATGAGTTTACCTTTTTGATTGCTGAATAGTATTCCAGGGTGTGCGCGTGCGTGTGTGTGTGTGCGCGCGTGCGCGCACACATGCAATCATCTATTTTTGGCCATTTAGGTTGTTTCCATATCTAACCTATTGTAAATAGTGCTGCAATAAACATCAGAGTTCAGGTTTCCTTTTGAATTAATGTTTATGTGTCCTTTATAGGTCCTTTGCTTTATATCTTTGATATAGTTTCATGCTTGATTTAGTGATCTTGTGAATTTTAATTTTCCTCTTACCAAGTTGAATTGAAACGTGACACATCCAAGGCAATATGTTGATTGATTTCTGCTAGATTAGCAGCAATAACTTCCAGTAGTTGAAAGGATATAAAAACAAGATAAATAGCAGCTTAAACCATCTCAGAGAAACCCTTTCTTACACCTTAGTTTATGGCCTAGATCTCCCTAGTTCTAGGAAAGTCATTCCTGCTCATTTGACTGCTGCAGAATAGCTGATCTAGCCAGGAACGACTCCTAATTTATAGGGCACTTGGAATTAATATGTGAAGCACCTTTCACACTGCCTGAAACATAGTTTTTAATAAAAGCAACTATCTTAACGTTGATAACACAGAACGTTAGAAAACTGTAGCACAAGTCAAATCTGGCCCACTACCAGATTATTGAAACATAGCAGCTTCATTAGTTTATATACTGTCTATATATTATTTAGTATTCCCAAGAAACAGAACCTGTACTGTAGAGTACCTATTTATCTATCTTATACATACTTCACCTATCTATCTACCTATACCTGCCAAGAGCATTGGCTTACACAATGTGGGTGCTGTCAAGTTTGAAATTTGTAGGGCAGGCCGAAAGGCTGGAAACTCAATGTAGCAGTTAATGCTGCAGTTTTAAGACAAAATTTCTTTTTTTTTTTTAATTTATTTATTTATTTATTTTTAAAGATCCATTTATTTATACATACAAGCTGTGGTACAGGCCAGAGGCGAGGGGCGGCGAGAGGGTTCACCACAGACAGAGTGGGGAGCAGAACAGGCAGATCAGAAATACACTGCTGAGGGAGCAGCGGGCGAGGCAGGAGAGGTCTGCCGCACCATGTGGGATTCTCCCCGGCTGGGCGTCGAACTCGCACCGACAGCTCCACAGCGCAGCGCTCAACCGCTGCGCCACCAGGGAGGCCCAAGACAAAATTTCTTGTCCAAAAAATCTGTTTTTGCTCTGAAATTTCTCTAACCTCATCAAGTTTACACATAAAATTAGCTATCACAATCTATCACTACTTTCACCATAGCATAATAAAGTTGAGTACGTGTGACAAAAAATATAACTCAGATAGTCTAACATGTTTACTATTTGATTCTTTACAGAAAGTTTGCTGACTCCTGGAATAAACCATAAAGCAGATTGAATTGACCCTGATCACTTAATACAGTTGAACTATGCAAACATACACAAATTCATAATAATAGCTGAGAACTGTGCTCAGCCTCCATGGCTACCACTTACTACATTTTTTGAGAGTACAAACAGAAGAGCATCCAAATACAGATTCAAATTCCTTGAGTTTTTTTTTCTGGCAAGTTTGATTGCAACCCCTTTTTTATCTTAATTTATTTTTTCATGCCCACCTATACACAATTATAGCAATACCTGCATGTGACTACATCATTTATACTAGCTATTTTAGTATAGATCTTTTCTCTTGCTTTTTCCTCCTTTTTCTTTTAATTTGACCCACCTGTCTATCTACTACTCTGCAATAATTCTTTCAAAGTTTGTACTTTTTTTTTGCCTTTTTTTTCCCTGTATGGTCCTACAATCTTTAAAGAATGTTTTTGACTATTCAGAACTATAAACTATTCAGAAGAGTAAGTGTGGCTTAGCTCACTTTTGAATGTTTGTATATATTAATATTGTTCTTCATTGCTGTTACCTGACTATTCAGTCAAAAGAAATGGTAGCTGTTTCCTCCAGAATCACCTAATACACTTAACTGACTTTCCATTATTCAACACATTAGTTAGACTATAAGCCTGCCTAGGCATTATCTTAAATTTCTTTTTGCCACTGTTCTTGTTTCCCTTTCTCAGCTATTTGCTAAGGTCATTGAATATACTTCAATATTTAAAAACACGTCATCAGTACTTTCGTATATCGTAACAAATTTTAAAAATTACTATACATGTATGTATGTATGTACTACTTAGCTTCTTAAATAGTGTGGTTCCTATTCCAGGATCCAGTGTATAAGTTTTTTCACAATGTATCTTTAGCCACTCTTGCTAGCAATTTGGCCATTTATAAACGTGGGCAATATGGGACAAATCCTACATTGTTCTCTATTATGTCATCATAAATGGGTTGAGGTGACATGTTTTAAATATTTTGCTTGTATTTAATGTTTATAATTCTGAGCTTTAGCATACCACATAAATATATTGGTGTTTTTTATTGATTTTGTGGCTATGGTTTGAGTATTACTCTCTTCAAAGCTAAGAATTCTTCAACTTAAAAAATTGTATTTTAATTCAATTTTTAGATGATATTAACTTGGTACATTTGTTTGTTTGAATATAGTTATCTTTGCCTAGTTTTCTGGGAAGTGATGATTTCATTATTTTTAAGTCTATTTACTATGGTATTTTTAAATCTTATGAACTTTAGCTCATGTAGTTACTTGAATGTTTTGAATGTGTGTTTCCATATCAGGGTCCTAGGATATGAATGAAAATATGAAATTTTACTTTAAATGAATATTTGGCTTCTTCTTATGTCTTTAACATTTTTGTAAATATAATGATATGATTGTTTTGTGTTAGATTTTACTTCCTCAGGTTGATAATCAAGTGTTTTCCTGATACTTAGTTTTGGTCCTAGTCATAGTAATACAAGTTGTGAAATAGTTTTTGTGAAGTTGTAGGTATTATTTTTAAATAATTTTTAATTTGAATAAATAAGACCTTAGCCAAATTGTAGCATTTAAAAATTAATTGGGTAGGTGAAAATTAATATCTAAAAAGTTGAAGAAAGCCAACATGGAAATGATTAGCATATATTCTCTTTATCTAATGATAAATGTCTAGAAAGAATTACAAATACTGTAACACCTTCTAAATCAACTGAAGTTAGAGAAAAGCATATCTCAGACATTGAATAGAAGTGTTTGTGGCTTATTTTAAGAACTTTTATTGTTATTGTTACCAGAAACAAATGTAGAATTTAACCTTTGGTTACAGAAAAATTGGCACAATCTTTGTAATATTCCTAATATATTTTTTGCAAAAAAAGAATATGTCATAGGAAGGAAATGAGCAGAAGTTATTAAGTACCTGAAAAAGAAAAATGCTTCTATAAGAAGAGTAGAATATTAAGTAGATCTTTTAAAATTCAGGTAAAACTATTAAAATTACACTGTAATTTTTTAAAAGTTTTAAGAGAATATTTCCCTTTTTTCTGAATTTTTTAAAAAGTATTTTTTCACACCTTATTTTTAAAGATTTCTTTTTATTCATGCATACAAGATCTGGGGTGTAGGCCAGGGGTGCATGAAGCGAGAGGATTCACCAGAGACAGAGTAGGGAGCAGAACAGGTGGATTTACTGAAATACACTGCTGATGGGACCAGCAGGTAAGAGAGGAGAGGTCTGCTGAGCCATATGAGGGTTAGCTCCCTGGCCAGGCCCATGGCGGTGATAGCATTGAGACTTAACCCCTAGGCCACCAGGGAGGCCCTTTATTTATTTATATTAAAGATGTTTGTTTATTTTTATGTAGACCTGGGGTATAGGCTAGAGGTGCAGGGTCAGGAGGTGTTAGAGAATTCACCAGAAACAAAGTGGGAAGCAGAATAGGCAGAGCAGCGGGCAATACAGGAGAAATCTGTTGTGTTATATGTGGTTAGCTCCCTGACTGGGAATGGAACTTTTGCCCTAACATAACAGTTATAGCACTGAGACTTAACCCTTAGGCTACCAGGGAGTCCCCTAAAAAATATTTAACATTTACCAGCCTATCAATTCATATAGATGAATCAGTAAATTACTTTTATTTATGTGAAAAATGAAACAGGTCCTTAGTCCTTAAAAAGGGAACCATAGAGGCCTGTTAAAAATTAAGAAAAAGGGAAACAACTCTCACAGAGTAAATCTGTTAGATTGCTTCCTGGTTTCAGGTCCTTGTTTGATTATCTAACATATTCATTGCCTAACATTAAAAAAAAGAAAATTAAGGACTAGGATTCCAGTTTGTGATTCTATATGGAAGGACCTTAGAAGTCACCACTCCAGCCTAACAAGTAAAACCTGAACAGAATGAAAAAATCAACAACTCTTTTTGGATCCCTAAAAGAGGGGAGGACACAGGGCAAACTATGACCCCCAAGATCATAGAGTCACATGAATATAGGGAGTGTGGCTTAAAAGAGCAGAAAGAAGAGTAGGAACCAGTACCCAAGAAGAAAATGCTGAACTGTAATTGACCAGTTCTGGAGGCTGATTGTGTACAACTCTTAAGAGTTAAAAGCTTTAGGAAGACACACTCATAATGCTACCCCCACTGTATTATGAGATTCACTGTCCAGAGCTTAACTTGATTCCCACAGTAAATATTAAAGAAAATATTCTTCTAGCAAGGGCAAAGGAGAAAAACACCAGAGCACTGTTCTTAACAAAGCCTGTTCTCAGGTAAACTGTTTAAGACCCTAGCCTCCTCTGAGGTATTACAGAGTCTAAGTACCTGGGAAAGAGAAATTACCCAATTCCAGCCAACCTGTCATCCTTTTCCACCTAAGAGGGCAGTAAAAAACAGAAATTCTTTTGAAGTTCACAGTCCAGAGACATTGGCTAACTAAAAGTCTGAAACCTAACCATGGGATTATAGAATGCTTCCTCTCTCCCCACACCTCACCATTACTTTACTAAAGATCTATTTATATTAGTTCCTTTTACCCAGTATATAGTATTCAACTATTAAGAAAAAATAGTAACTCATACTAGAGGCAAAAACACAACTTACAGAGATGGAGCAAGCATCAGAACTAGATATAACAGATTTGGAATTATTAGAACAAGAATTTAAAACAACTATGATTAATATGCTAAGGATTCTAATGAGTAAAGTAGTATGCGGAAGCAGCTTGTTAATGTAAGAAGAGATGTAATCATAAGGAAAAAATGAAAAGAAATGCTACAGTTAGAAAACCAGGAGTACTATAACAAATGAGGAATGGCTAATAGACTTATTAGTAGACTAATCAAGATGGAAGAAGGATCTCTGAAGTATACGACATAGAACCCTTAAAAGCCAAAAATTAAAGAGAACAAAGGGGTAAAAGCAGCACAGAATATTCAAGGACTGTGTAATGACAAGTGTAACATAGGTGTAATGGAACTATCAGGAAAAGAAAGGAATAGAGTAAATATTTGAAAAGATGAATTTCCCCAAATTAATGTCAGAGACAAGTATTGGTCCAAGAAACTCAGAGAACACCAAGAATGGTATGTGCAAAAAAAGTCAAAACAAAACAAAAACTACACCTTAGTATATCACTTCCAAATTACAGAAAATCAAAGATAAAGAAAAAAATATCCTGTAAGAAGTCAGTTTAAAAATGCTTTACCGTCAAGAAACCATAAGAATTGCATCCAACTTCTTAGAAATTATGCAAGGAGGAGAGGAGACTAAAACACTAAAAATTTGAGGGAAACCTGGAATCAACCAAGATTTCTGAGCCATGTGAAATTATCTGCAAAACTAAAGGAGAAGTTGACAGACAAAAACTGTGGCAATTTATGGCCAGTAGACCTGCCTTGCAAAAATTTTAAAGGTTCATTACAGAGACTTAGATCTAAGAGAGAGAGAGAATCAAGGGGAAAAAGTAAGGATGAGATAAGGTCTTCTATTTTTCTTCTTATTTTTTAAAAAGATTTATTTATGCATAGAAGAACTGGGATGTAGGCCAGAGGTGCAGGGGGTGAAAAGATTCAGCAGAGACAGCGTGGGGAGCAGAACAGGCAGATTTACTGAAATACACTGCTGAGGGGAGCAGCTGGTGAGACAGGAGAGGTTTGCTGAGCCATGTGTGGATTAGCTCCCTGGCTGGGGATCAAACCCAGGCTGTAGATGTGGTGGCACTGAGACTTAACCCTTACACCAGGGAGGCCCTATTTTTCTTATTCTTAATTGATCTAAGAGATAACAGTTTGTTCAAAACAATACCAAAATTATGTATCCATGGGAGGAAAGCATTGGGACTATTTTGCTACTGTGAGATGTACCAGCTTTGAAGTGCTGTGATATTATATAAAAGTAAGTTACTTATAAATGTAAGTAATCAATAAAACTCTAGAATAACCAATAAAAAAAATGGGGGAAAAAAGAAATGGTGCTAAAACAACTGGATATCCACATGCAAAAAAATGAGTATTTTCATTTTATACTCCACCAAAATTGACTCAAATGAGTCATAGACCTAAATGTACAATAAAATACTTTAAAAAAAAACAACTATAGGAGAAAACATAGATTACCTTGTGTATAGTGATGACTTTTTATATGTAACACCCAAGACATGATCTATGTAAAAAATAATGCATTGATAAGTTGGACTTCATTTAAAATTAGAAATCTCTGCTCAGTGAAAGACAATGTCAAAGGAATGAGGAGCAAACCACAGACCTGGAGAATGTCAAAAGGCACATCCGATAAAGGACTATTAACCAAAATGTACAAACACTAAAAACTCAAGAATTTAAAAAAAAAATTTAGTAATGGTACCGAAGGCCTAACACTTTACCAAAGATATGTAGATGACAAATAAGCATATGAAAAAATGCTCCATATCACATAGCATGGGAGATATGTAAATTAAAACAACAGCGAGATACCGCCGTACACTACACTTCTTAGAATGGCCAAAGTCTGTACTACTGACAATACCAACAGCCGGCGAGGATACGTAGCAATAGGAACTTTCATCCAAACCTGGTGGGAATACAAAATAGGATGGCCATGTTAGAGACAGTTTTGCAGTTTTTTACAGAACTAAATGTACTCCTATCATACAGTTCAGCAATTGAACTCCTAGGTATTTACCCAGAGTTGCTGAAAATTTACATCCAACAAAAACCTGCACACAGATGTTAACAGCATCTTCTTCATAATTGCCAAATCTTAGAAGCAGCCAAATGTCCATTAGGTTAGTGGATAAACTGTGATATATCCTGGCACTAAGAAGAAATAAGCTATCAAGTCATTAAAAGATATGAAAGAAACTTAAGTGCATTTTGCCAGGTGAAAGAAGCCAATCTAAAAAGACTACATTCTATATGATTCCAAATACATGATATTCTGTAACAGGCAACACAATGAAAAATTAGTGGTTCCCAATAGTAGAGATAGGGAGAGATGAACGGACACAGCCAGAGAATTTTTAGAGCAGTGGAAATATTCTGTGTAATGGAGAATTAATGTCATTATGCTTTTGTTCAAAACCATAGAAAGTCCAACACCAAAAGTAAACCTTAAGCTGCATGATAATGATGTGTAAGGTAGGTTCATCCTTGGCTTGTTACTGTTTCGAGAACTAATTTCCTACTAGTGTGTGGGTGTTGAAGATTTCCCACACCAACAAGCAATTCTCAATCTCCAGCAGAGTGTCTGAGAATTCAACTCAATTTTGACACTCGCTACCAGTAGCATCAGATTCCGCAAGTTAAAGACTCAGTCTCCCAAGACCATCCTGTAGTTCAGAAGCTGGCTGCAAAGCCTCAGGCAAGCCCATGGTTTCTGACTAGCTATAGATCCGGGTTCCTATGACCCTCTCCTCAGTCTTGAGGTGCCTGTTACAAACCACAGATTATTATCTATGCTTCTGTCTGACTGACTATAAATCAGAGGTTCCCAGGACGCCAACTTCGGTTCAATTAATTTGCTAGAGCAGCACACAGAACTCAGAAACTCCTTTACTCAATAGATTACTGATTTATTACAAAGGATACTAAAGGTTATGAAATAACAAATGAAAGAAATGCATAAGGCAATGTGTGGCAAAAAGTCATGAAGCTTCCACGCCCTCTCCAGGCACTCTGTACTCCCCCAAATCTTCATATTAACTATTTGTAGTATTTCATACCCAAAAGAAAATTTGAAGCTAGTCACACTTTCATCTTTTGACTTCTTTAATTTTTTTTTTTTATTATTTCTAAGGATCCTTGTATGTTTGACTTTTTCTACCAGGAAGGAATTTATAGTAGAAAGCCATTGAGTAAAAGTCCCAGAACTTTTAACTCCTATAGTTGAGATGAGTTGCCAGGAACGATACATATGATTCTAAGAATTCTGAGTTGATAGAATGAATTGTAATTAAGATGAATAAAATCCATTGTAGGCTTTTGGTTGTGGCATTTTTGACTGGATCTAGAAACAGTGGTCGATTTCAAATAGGTGAAAAATTAAGAAGCAGCTTTTCAGGGTGACTGATTGATAAAAGTGAGGGAACAAAATATTAAAGGCCATGTAGCCGCTGAAATTTATTGTAAAGTCCATGAATGGTAGACTTTGAAAATTCAGGGTTTATTTCTCACTTTTTAATAATAGTGTTGATGTGCTTGTACCAACATAATAGTGATTTAACCTGTGCAATCCAAAAATCTCCAGTGAAAGGGTGTGTGGTTTTACAAGGGATACTTAACACAGTTTCTTTATTGTATCTCATCCATTCTGAGGATACTTGGTATGTCTAACTCCATCCTATATTCCTGGATCTCATCACATGCTTCTTTTAATATTGGGGTAACCAGAGGACAATTCTTGCATTCTGTAGGTACTCAGTAAATGTTACTTGAATAAACAGGGAAGATTTTGGGTTTTGTTCTTTAGTTGCTTAACATAGGTATGTGGTAGTAGTGCATGTGTACTGTTTTTTGGATAGATGGAGTCAATTTTAATCTCGTTAGCAAGCTTTCAGTTCAAGATGTTAATTATAAAGGAAATGTTTATGACAATTAGAAATTTAAAAATTATTAATGCTTTGAATACAACTGTTAAATGAATAGATCTAAACTGAAGAGAGAAACCTTTGATTCAGGATAGTAGTAAGTCAACTTATCATTATATAGAAGTGTGACAGGGAGGGCTAAACATTTTTATTACGTTGAATAGTAGTAAATCATATTTTTTATTGAAGAGGAAAAAGTAGACTGTTGCAGTGTTATATAATATATAGTCTTTGATAGAAATAGCTAAACATCCTTATGTTTATGGTATAACATTACGTTTTAGTAAAATAGTTTTATATTGAGGGAGAAGTAGATTGTTGGAAGATATTCTAAGCTTCTTAAGATATCACAGTGAGTGCTCTGGATGGTGGTTAGCATAGTAACATGTACTAGACAAAATTATAATTATTGGTAATTTGCATGGTGTCTTTTCATTCAAAGATTTCAGAATATTTTACAAACCAACTAATCCTTTGATACCCTTTCTTATAATATGTATTATCAAATTAATTATATATTTTTATGAAAAAACTGAGAGAGCAAAGTTATTAACTTAAAATCACATAGTATTTAACTGATGGAAACTGAGTAGTTCTAAACTCCCACTAATCAACATTAACTCCTATATAAAATAAATCTGGTGCAGTAACACCTAAGGGATGCTAGTATACACTCAAGAATAAAGATATTCTCAAAAACTAGTTAAAGAAATATCTTTATAAAAATAAGTAGTCCAGGGCCTCCCTGGTAGCCTAGGGATTAAGTCTCAGAGCTACCACCACTATGGCCTGAGTTCGATCCCAGCAAGGGAGCTAACCCACATATGGCACAACAGACCTCTTCTGTCTTGCCCACTGCTCCCCTTAGCAGTGTATTTCAATAAATCCACCTGTTCTGCTCCTCACTCTGTCTCTGGTGAATCCTCTCATCCCCCGCACCTCTGGCCTACACCCCAGTTCTTCTACACACACACAAAAATAAAATTATAAAAAGTAAAAAAAATGAGTATTCCAAATTAATTTTTATTAAGAGTAGATATGTATACTAGTGTATGTGTATATTTAAGTAGATAGTATATGTATTTAAGAAGATAGTAATTTCATTTGATAGCATATTCTTTACTGTTTTATTTTGAGATATTTATAGAACCACATGCAGTTATCTGAAATAATACAGACAGATCTCACTTATCTTTTACTCAGTTTTCTCTGATGGTAGCATCTTGCAACACTATGATAAACTGTAACAAGGACATTGACCTTGATACAAATCACTGATCTTATTCAAATTTCTCCAGTTTTACTTGTACTCATTGGTGTATGTATATTCAGTTCTAAAAAGCAATGAAGTATATAGTTGATATACAAAGGAATTGGAGATATTTAATATGAGTTTGGAGCTAAATATATATCATTCAAATGGTCAGTGTTATCAGGGTAATAAGCAATTCCATCACTTTCAATTTATAAAGTTAGAAAACAAAAAGGTTCTGCCTCTGTTTTGTTTTGTGTGTATATGTCATGAACACATACCATAAAATTTTAAATATGTAATACTGAGTTGCTTACTGTATTATAATATGCAGGGGAGCTCTAGAAGTTATTTATATTGCATAACTAAAACTTTATACCTTTTGAACAATAATTCTTTGTTTTCCCCATTTTCAAGTCCCTGACCATGATATTTCATTTTAATATCATGGTTAAGTTTTCACATGTGGTCTATTCTGGTAAGCAAAAGCTCAAGAAAAGCCAAAAATATTACAGATTATGAATCAAATACTCTCTCATATAGACGGTATGATAAACTACTAGTTTGTTAAACTTTACTGCTTAAAGGAAATTAATTTCCCTAATAGAGAACCCTAAACAAAATAAAGTAGCTGCTTTCTCAGAAGACTTTTTCATTATTTTATATTTTAGTTGACTTTTCCTACCATTTCATAAGTGATTAGATATCAGATGACTTATGAATGGTTTGAATGTTATGGGAGCTGTACAATCTTTATTGAGAATTCAATTTGTACTGTATTGAGCATTGAGCAATGAAAATTAGTCAGTTGCAATATTTTTGTCCTCAAGCAGTATTACCATTTCAATACTAGAGTAGACACACCCCAGACTATCAATAAACTAAGAGGTCTTCAGAAAAACATAAAATATTTTTAAAATAAATTTTAAAAGATTGACTGGGTAACTGAATTAATGGGAAATACATGAATTTGAATATCCTCACACATCCTCCAAAAAAACATTAAGAATATATAAAGCCACAAATAACCCAGATAAGCCACAAATAACTTATCTGTAAATAGAAAATGAATGCTAAATCCTAGCAAGTCATTATGCACACCTGTGTGCAAGCCTTCATGGAGAGCAGGATGGTCTGGGAAAAGTTATACAGGACTCGAGAGGAACTCTAGTGATAGGCTTTAAGATAGATATAAAATCATTTCCAGAAAAAGAAGTTTCTTCCTACATGCTAAAAATGTGTTGTGGTAGATCAAAGCAGAGTATGGGAAATGGTCAGTTTTGTATAGGACTTAGAGAGGCAATTTTAGACAAGAGGGTGAAAAGGGAAGGAATAAATGCCCTTTGGAAGCTAAACAGCTTAGTAAAACAGAAGCAAGAGAGGAAAATTAGGATTCTGCAAAACAATATTTTTAAAAATAGAAGGACAAATCCCTTCACACTTGCCCTAGTCCCAAATTCAATTACTAAAAAAACCACACTTTACTAAAAACAGAGGACATTGTTGAACTAAGACTCATGTAAACTGCCCCAAGGACCCAGTCTAGTTCACCGAAATTCGTAATGATAAGTGGTACTGGGGCAAATAGATATTAACATGCAAAGAAGGAAGTTTGGACCTCTATCTCATACCATGTATAGACATTAACTCAAAGTGGATCAAAGGTCTAAATGTAAGAATTAAAGCTAAAAAGGTCTCAGGAGGAAACATAGAAATCTTCCTGACCTTGGGTTCAGCAGTGGGTTTTTTAGATATGACATTTGTGAATTTATTGGTTGCTTATGACACATCTATAAGCAACCAAAGTAAAAGTAAATAAATTGGACATCATCAGTATTTCAAAGAGTGCCATTAACACAGTGAAAAGACAACCTACAGGAAAAAAAAAAATTGTAAATGGTGTCTGACAAGGGATTTGTATCCAGAACATATGGAGAACCTCTTAAAACAATACAAAGACGGACTAATTTTAAAATGAGTGAAGGCTTTAAGTAGACACATCTACTAAGAGGACATAAAAATAGCCAATAAACACTTTGAAAGATGCTCAGTATAATTAGTCATTAGGGAAATGCAAATCAAATCACAATGAAGTACTACTTCACACACAATAAGATGACTATAAAAAAAGAGTCAATAACAAGTGTTGGTAAAGATATTTCCAAAATGTGGAAACTACCTAAATGTCAATCAGTGGATTGATGAATAAATAAAAAGTACTATATCCATGCAGTAGAATATTATTTAGCCATAAGAAATAATTAAGTACTGCTACATACTACAATATGGATGAACCTTGAAAATATGCCATGTGAAAGAAACCAAGAAGTTGTGTATTATATAGTTCATTTATATAAAATGTCCACAATAGGGCAAATCTGTAAGATAGAAAGTAGGTTAGTGGTTGACAGAGACAGGAAAAGTTGGAACTAGAAGTGACAGCTAGTGAGTATAGGATTTCTTTTTAAAGTAATGAAAATAGTCTGGATATAGTGGCGATAGTTATATAAACTTGTGAATACACTAAAAACCACTGGGTGTTTTTTTATGTAGTAGTTTACTAAGACTACCATAACAGACATCGCAAATTAGGTACTTAAACAATTAAGCTTATTTCTCAGAGTTCTGGAGTCTAGAAGTCTAAGATCAAAGTTTCAATAGAATTGATTTCATTCTGAAGCCTGACTCTTGGCTTGTAATCTTCTTGCAGTGTCCTTACATAGTCACCTCCTGGACTGTGTCTTATCTACCTTAATCTTTTCTTTTTTTTTTCACAGATTCATTTATTTATACATACAGGCTGGGGTACAGGCCAGAGGTGTGGGGCGGCGAGAAGGTTCACCAGAGACAGAGTGGGGAGTAGAACAGGCAGATCAGAAATAGCACTGCTGAGGGGAGCAGAGGGTGAGGCAGGAGAGGTGTGCCTAGCCAGGTGGGAATCTCCCCCGCTGGGCCTAGAATTCGAATCGCATGCTGGCTGCCGACAGCTCCACAGTGCAGCACTCAACCGCTGCTCCACCAGGGAGGCCCCTACCTTAATCTTTTCTGATAGGACACTAATCGTATTGAATTAGTGCCTATTCACAAGTCATCATTGTTACCTTCGTTACTTTTTTAGAGATCATGTCATTAAATATAGTCGTATTCTGAAGAATTGGGGGTTAAAATTTCAACACATAAGTTGGGATGGGAAGTGTGAGACGGGGACATTATTCAGCCTATAACACTGTAAAAATGGTGAATTTTGTGAATTATATCTCAATTTATAAAAAATATTAAAGGAACCCACTTAAAATCCTTTGTAGGATTACAGAATTGAAAACCTAGATGAAAAGATGATTTGCAAGGTAAATAAAGTTTATTAAAGTTGACCACATTTGAGGTAGTTCAAGTTCTATAGAAGCAATAAATAAAGATATCAAGAAACTACCTTATTAAAAAAACAGACTCAGACAATTACATAGGAATATTTTACTAAACCTTCAAAGACCGCATAGTCTCAATGCTTTGTAAATTGTTCCAAAGCATTATACCCACGTGGATTTATTATCAGAACACAAGATCGGCTCAATATTAGGAAAATTATTAGTATAATACAACATATTAATATGGAAGAAAAATCATATAAATACTGAAATAACCTTCAACAGAAATCAACACCTAGTAGAAACACTTAGGAAAATGGGAATTAATGGGTATTTCCTGAACACATCTTAATGGGAAATACTAGGGGCATTTTCACTATTACCATAAGGAACAAAGGAAGGACTTCCAATAACTCCTCTACTATTCCACACTTTATTGGCAATATTAGCCAATGTAATTAAGCAAGAGCAATCATTAGAGGCGTAACAACTGAAAAATAGGAAGTAAAACTGTAGAATTGAGACTACCAAAAGAGGAGGGAGGAGGGGAGAGCAAAGTTGAGAGGGGCCACATGGACTATGGTAGAGGACTATGCCTTTATGGTGGATGTGGTGTCATAATATACATCCTGAAGGGTGTGAGCCTGTACCTCTAAATCATATACAGTGTTGTGAAAACAGTGTTGCCTAAATAAAAAATAAAAAACTTTGTTTGTAGTTAATAAGATAGTATAGTTGAAAATCCCTAGAGTAGGGATCAGCAAAGTAGCCTAAGAGCCAAATCTAGTCACCACATTTTTGTTTGTGCATTGCCTGTGGGTACTTCTCTTCTACAGCTGCAGAGTTGAATAGTTGTGATAGAAACAAATTAGCCCACAAAGGCTGAAATGTTCTATATGACATTTTAAGAAAAAGTTTGTGGACTTTTTCCATAAAGAATCAATAATGAAACTAATGTAAGAAAATAAATCAACTAGAAGGCTATAAAATTAACATTCAGAATTCACTATCCTTTACATATATTTTACATTTACAAACATCAGTTTAAAGGATGTAGCAATAGGGAAAACCCCAATTAACAAGCAAGATAAAAATACTTAGGAATAAATGTAACAAAAACTATTGAGGAAACTATTATAGGAAAACTGTAAAACACTTCTGAGAGATGAAAAATAGATGTGAATCAATGAAAAAAACATTCTCTGGGTGTTAGATTTCACTATTATCTTCTAATGTTGCTTTTCTGTTCCAAGTTCCAATTCAGGGGACAGCACTACATTTATTTGTCCTACTTGTCTATTTTCCTTTGGCTTGTGACATTTTCTCAGTCTTATTTTTCATCACTTTGACAGTTTTAAAGAGTGAAATACTTGGTTTGTCTTTTGAATTTTGGTTTGTCATAAAATATTTGGCTTGTCTTAGGAATTTCTCATGATCAGATGGGGATTATGAGTGCTTCAAAAGAATACTAGAGAGGTGAAATGTCTTTCTAATCAATTACATCAGGAAGTAGATGCTGTTGATGTGGTATCTCTCATTATGTAAACTTGATATATCTCATGATGATATCTTGGTTAAGGTATTGTCTGGTTTCTCCTGTTAAAATTTTCCCCTTCTGTTTGGAAAGGATTCACTATGTCTAGCCTAATCAAAGGCAGGGTGTAGAGAGATGAGTTAAGCTTCACTTCCTGAACAGGGTAGTTTCTACATATATTATTTAGATTCTTCTGTGAATAAGATTGAACTTTCCCATTTATTTCTATTAGTATGGATTAATATATTTATTTTCTTTTTTATTTTTTTATTTTATTTTTTTTAATATATATTTTTATTGTTATTTATGTCTTTTACATTTTGTATTCCCCTTGGGTAGCCCACTACCAATTCACCGTGATCCATCTCCATGGTCCCTTGTGTTCTTTTCTATTCCATTTTGTGCGCTTTTCCTTCCCTCCCTTTATTTTCTTTTTTAGGATGTAACTTAACACATTGTTTTTGTGACTCAAATGCTCCCATCACTGGCCATTGGGAGTTTGCGAGTAGACTCCCATGGCCCTTTGATGTAGCCATCCTTTTGATTTGTGAGCATTGCTTTCTAATGCTACAAAATGCTCTACCTTGTCTTGAATTTCTCTTTCCCAGCTCTAAAATCAGATTCAGAGTTCTTGTTCCTTTTATTGGAGTATGATGTTAGAAATGAAGATCTTAGCAGTGGGTGGTTTGCACAATTTCGCATTTTCTCTAAGTTTGAAATAATTTAAAAATAAAAAGTAATGTAAAAATTGAACTAAAAGTTGTAAGATGCATATTCTCTTTGTTATTCTTAAGCTAAACTTATGTCATTTATCAAATGTTACATTTTAAAATTCATAGATACGTATTATTTCTAAATAAAAATTATATTCACATTTAAGTTGGCATCTGAAGAGTATTAATAAAATTATATACAACCTCAGTAAAATATTTTTGTATGTTTTATTTGTACTTTTAAATAAAGTAGAAACAGTTGGTCATATTTCCCTCTTGTGGAAAGCATAGAGGTCTATGATTAAATTCATAAAACTTGACATAGAAAACTAATAAGCAAATAGTCTAGTTCAACATGCATATATTTAACAAAAACGTAACAGGGGTATAAAAGAAGATCTTGCCATTAGTCATGACTCTTTCAAATAATGGTACCTCCACCCTCATATCCTACTTTAGTGAATAAGTGTGATGTGGACAGCTTGACCTGTTTGACAGGAAATTCTGAATACAAAAATGTAACGAGGTAACATTGCTCAGGAAGAGTTTTAAAAATACCACTTTGATCTATGACATAAGGATGTTACTGTAATACTAGATGATTCTATTCTATAACTTAAAAAGTCATTTTTAAAAATAAATTATTTCTTCTAGAATATAAGAATAAATAAGGGAAGTATACAAATGAGAATGCAGCTATGCTTTAACTCTTTGTGACACTGTGTATTAACAAGTAATATAAAAGGAATATGAATAAAGACAGTAATGATGTAACAAAGAACCTATTTGAATGGTCTAATTCCATTTTTACATAAAAAGGACGTATATTATATGCATAGAAAAGGATCATTGTCAGTTTACCCATTGCTAGCAGTTGGTGTGTCACTAAATTAGTAAGTCACAGCCAGCATTTTTTTCAAGTTAAAGCAGAACAGAAAATGTCAGTGTTTGGTATATAGTAAATGTAATTTCTACTACTGAAACATTTATTTCAGGTGTTTATTTGTATGAGTAAGTGGGAGCGATTTCTGGGTTGTGATGGTAAATATATTTCTTATTTCAAGTTCAGATCAAAACTATTTGAAAAATATGGTTCTGTAGGTATAGGCCCCAAACACGTATGTATTTTTTTGGAAGACAGGGTTGGTTTTTGTTTTTGTTTTTGTTTGTTTGTTTTTTGTAAGAGAGGAATTTGGGAAGAAAAGTTCTGGAAACTTTTTCTTTATACTGTACACAAACAGTATAGAAAAGCAAGGTAACAAATAATACAAAGTGAAGATTTAATTTGCAGCTTCCAAACAAGGAACAGTTCTCTCAGGTTTTCTGTACCCTGATGTCCTTATCATTTCATATTTCTGTGGAAGCTTCTGAAGCCTAATATCCATTCACTTCCTCTCACCTTCATTCCTGCGAGCTGACTAAATGTACTCCTGTACATACTATATAGCTATTTTAATTTTCTGAAATCCTCTTCCATAAAATCTGAATTCTCAAATATTTGTGGTCCCAATACTTCTCATAAAGAGTTAAAGATTACTTGATTATTGCCTGGGTTGCTATTATTGGTGAAATCCTGTTGTCAATCTTAATGTTCATTCTTTTAAGTAATCTGTTTATTTCTGTAGATATAATTTGAACATTTTGTTCCACATTTTCATCATAATGTTCTGAGAGTGACTTTATTTCACTTGTCCGTTACCTGTGGGTTTAAATATTTCCTCAATTCTGGAAATTTTTCAGCTAAATAGTCAATGTTGTTCTTCCATTCTCTGTGATTTCTAGACTTATTATTAGGTATATGTTAGAGCCTTTATAACTATCCTATCTCATATTTTTATTTAACATGACTTTATTTCCTTTCTATATATTCCACTCTTCTCCATCTCTTCTTTATGACATTTCCTTGAATTTGTTCATAGAATGTGGAATTTTAAATTAAGATTGTCAATGAATTTATTTTTATTTTTTATTAAGGTTACATTGGTTTAGAACATTATATAAGTTTCAGGAGTACAGCTTCATACCTGGAGAAATGTATATATACCATGTTTTCTCCACTACCAACACTTATATTTTCTTTATGTTTAACAGTTTCTTAGAAAGTAAAATGTGCTTGCCATGCAACTCAGCAATCCAATTCCTAGATATTTTACCCAGAGAAAAGAAAACTATGTTCACACAAAAAAACTGCACATCACTGTGAAAGCACCTTCCTTATTTCATACTTGACAAAAACGGGAAACTGCTAATATTCTTCAACCTGTGAATGAATAGACAAAGTAACATCTATGTATCTCAGGAGCAAAAGAATGGGCTAATGATAAATACAATAGCATGAATTAATCTCATGTATATTACACTAACTATAAGAAGCTAGATACCAAAAGCCAAAAGCTACCTTCTGCAACAATTGCATTTATGTGATACTCTGGAAAGGTGAATCTATAGGGACGGAATTAACAGTGCATTGGTTGCCAGCAACTTCTGGGTTTCAGAGGACTTGTCTACTGTGGTAAGGCTAAATAATGACCCCTAAGATATCCACATCCTAACTTATAGAATCCTAAAATTTTACCTTGTTTGACAAAAGGGACTTGCAGATGTGATTAAGTTAAAGTATTGAGCAATTCAGTTATTCTGGATTATCTGGGTGAGCCCTGAAGTAACCACAGGGCTCCTTATAAGAGGGCAAGAGGCAAGAAAATTATTCCTGCGGGAGAAAGTGGCAATAGAACTACAAAACAGAGTTTGAGTAATATGATCAGGAGCCAAGAAATACTGACAGCTGCTAGAAGTGAAAGAAGCAAGAAGCATTCT
The DNA here is from genome assembly GCA_004024925.1 of Scalopus aquaticus. Taxonomy (NCBI): domain Eukaryota; kingdom Metazoa; phylum Chordata; class Mammalia; order Eulipotyphla; family Talpidae; genus Scalopus; species Scalopus aquaticus. The sequence continues at coordinate 88,450 of PVIJ01001002.1, read as the reverse complement.
TCCTGAAAGTCTCCAAAATAAACCAGATCTGTAAACACCTTGATTTGCCCCATACAGAACTGAAAACTTGTGTTTTTAAGGCAAGTTTGTTACAATTTGTTACACCAGCATCAAGAAGCTAATATAACCAAGTAGGATACAATGAAATATTCTGGAGTGATGGAACGGTTCTGTCTTGGTTGTGGTAGTGGTTATCACTATAAACATTTGTCATAATTTGTGGAACAAAACACTAAAAAGTGTGAATTTACTATATGTCATTTGTACTTCAGTAAATCTGACGTTTAAAAAAAGTGTTTTATCTAGAACGTATTTTGTCTTAGAAATAAAATTATACATGCAGGTTGGTATCTTGGACGCCTGGGAATTTGTCAAAAGTACAATACAGGAGGCAACTTCTTGTTAATAAATAGATCATAAATATTATTGAACATAAATGATGTTGTTCTATGGGGGGGATGCACGCAGAATTCTTATTCAATAAACTAAAATCCTGTAAGTATTTAAAAAGAAAAGACAAAGGGAATGCCTGCTACAAGGATTGCTAGAAAGTGTTTGTGTGTATATTCTTCTGAATGTGTTTTTGCTCTAAAAAATAGGTGAATGAGATCAAACAGCCCTTTTCCCCTTCTTCTGGAAATTGCAAGAGAATGTAGTTTTTGGAACTGCTGCAGTCTAGAAGAAAACAGAGAGAATTACATAAAAGCTGAGCTGGTGTTCTATTGCTGAGGCAATAAATTAGTTAAACCTAGAACTCTCCTGTCTTCTTGTTATATGAGATAATCAGTATTATTCTCCTTCCCTAACCCCATCCACTTAGTTTGGTTAACCAAAAGTATATGTGCCAGGTATCTTCTATTATCTCCTCAAATCTATTACAGTCTTCTCCACCCTGCACTCTGTTCTGGGTGACTGACCTGGATGAAAGGATCCAGTCTCTCTGCAGGATTCCACTGGTTTGGCCAATAGAAAGCTTCAGCAGTGAGGTAGGGAGGAGAGAGAGATTGGGATATTTATTCCCCTGACTGCCATCCTCAGAATTGCTTTGCTTGTTGTCTGTTGACTGAAGGTCACATCTCTTCTCAAGATAACCCTCTCTTCATAACTCTCTCCCACTTATACTATAATAATTTGAGATACTGCACTATGCTCTGCGGTTTCCCTACTTGCTTTTTTATTAAATCTGTTTCAATAACTTAATTTGAGTATATCGTCCTTTTGATAGTTGGAGGCTCCACTGTACAGTATCCAAACTGATAAAATACCTTTAAATATAATAATTTTCCAATATAGTATTGATCATATCTAGTTTTTATTTCAGTGGCAATATTTCTCATGTCTAAGATATCTAATTTTTTCTCTTCATATTCATCTGTTCTTTATTCTCCGCCTAAAATTGTTTTATAATTTGTTATCCTTTTTGGTGAATATGATTTATCATTTTGAACATCTTCAACAGCTCTTTTAAAATGTTAATTTTTGATCTGACAGTTTGGCATAAATTATTTACTGTGAATTATTTTGTAGTAGTTTATACAAAGTGATGTTCAGATTATTAATTTTGATAGCTAAATGTTTTAGGATAAGATTATCTTGTGGATTTTGGAATTTTGAAGATATTAAGTACAAGGATATTTTGTGTTTTCTTTTCTGCTTCCTCCCCCTACTTCTTAACTCTGTACTCACTTCTCCTTCCCTAGCAGTTTTGAGGTTACTCTACCCAAAACACTAGGATTAGATTTTCTAATGGGATTGTTACTCTGCATTATATTGAGGGATGTTATTGACCTTAACACCAAATCATGGTCAAGAGGCAATATTTTTATCTACGTGTGTCCTTGTGTCCATCTTTCTATAGAATTGTAGCCCTAAGCAATAGGATGGTAGCACATTTTATAGTCATGTTTTGGAATAGAGACTAACATCATGTCCTTATCACTCCCTTTCATTGCCTCTCGTTTCAGATAGTGAACCTGTCTCCAATCCTTAATTATTACATATAGCATATGGAGAATTACTCCACAAAAACTGAATTCCTAGCTATCACTGCCTGCTTTTGGATTGGAGCTTAGCATGCCTGGGTTATTTATCAGTCCCATTCATTAATTTTATTTCTCTTTAATTTTTTTTCTACGGTTACGTTCATTTTGATTTCGAACCTAATTGTACATTTTGGTTTTCTCCTTAATTTTTCCCCACCTTTATTGATATATCTTTGACATATAATATTGTATTAATTTAAGGTATATAATGTATTGATTTGATACATTTATTTGTTACAAAATGATCACCACCATATCAGTAGCTAATAACAGTTTTATCCTGTCACATAACTGTCATTTATGTGTTTGTGGTGAGAGTATTTAAAAATATACTCTCTTAGCAACTTTCAAGTGTACAATATTACTAGCTATAACCATCATGCTATATATTAAATCCCCAAAACCTATTAACTTTATAACTGAAAGTTTGTACTTATCAACTAGTATCGCCCCATCTTCCCCAACCCCTGGTAACCACCACTCTCTGTTTCTGAGTTCAACTTTTTTTAGATTCCACATATAAGTGATTATATTATTTGTCTTTTTCTGTCTACTTTATTTAACTTAGGATGAGTCATTGTGCCCTCAGGGTTCATCCATGTTGTCACAAACAGCAGGATGTGGTATCTGTATCACATCTTTATCCATTCATCACTAAAGGGCCCTTAAGTTGCTTCCATATCTTAGTTATTATGATAGTGTTTCTGTGAATGTGGGTGTGCAGGTAGCTCTTCGAGATCCTATATTCGTTTTCTTTAGATATATGCCCCAAAATAGAACTAGTAGATAATATGCTATTTCTGTTTTAAACTTTTTAAGAAACCTTCATACTGATTTTCATCATTCACCAATTTACATTCCCACCAACAGTGTACAAGGATTCCCTTTTCCCATACCCTCACTAACACTTGTCTATTGGGTTTTGGTGATAGCTAGTGTAGCAAGTGTGAGATAATAGCTCACTCTGGTTTGGATTTGTGTTTCCCCGGTTAGTGTTGTGCATCTTTTCATTTATCTATTCACCATTTGTTTGTCTTCTTTGAAAAATATCTCTTTAGTTCCTCTACCTGTTTTTTAAAACAGTTTTATTTTTTGCAGTTGTGTTGTATGAGTTATTTATATATTTTGATAATAGCTCCTTGCCAGATATATGATTTCCAAATGTTTTCTTTTACTTCATAGGTGACCTTTTCATTTTGTTGATTGTCTTTTTGTTGTGCAGAAGCTTTTTCGTTTGATGTACTCGGGCGTCTTTATTTTTGCTTTTGTCATTTCTGCGTGTGATATCATATCCAGAAAACTACTACCAAGACCAATGTCAAGGTGCTTTTTCCTTGTGTTTTATTTTAGGCATTTTACAAATTCAGGTGTTATATTTAAATCTTTAATCCATTTTGAATTCATTTATGTGAATAGTATAAGAGAGGGGTCAATTTCATTCTTCCATGTGTGGTTATCTAGTTTTTCCAACGTCATTTATTGAAAATACTGTTTTTTCTAAATTGAATATTCTTGACTCCCTCATAAAAAATTAACTAACCATATAAGAGAGGGTTATTTCTGATATCTCAATTCTGTTCCTTTGGTCAATGCACCTATTCTCCCCCTCCCCTCCATACTGTTTTGATTACTGTAACTTTGTTAGTATAATTTGAAATCAAGAAGCAAGATGTTCCTTCTTTGTTCTTTCTTAGGATTGCTTTGACTATTTGGGGCCTTTTGTCTCTCCATACAAATTTTAGAATGTTTTTCTATCACTATGAAAAATGTCACTGGCATTTTGAAAGGAATTACACTGAACCTATAGAGAGGTTTGGGTAGGACATTGGTGCTGTTCTTACCTAAAGCCTTCATTGTTTTATGGTATGTTCGTTTTTTTACCCAATTTGTTGAGCATCTTTATCATGTAAAAGTGGTGTATTTTGTTGAAGGCTCTTTCTGTGTCTTGAGATGATCATATTAATTTTATGTTTCATTATTTTTATGTTTCATTCTATTTATGTGGTCTGTAACATTTATTGTTTTTTTGTGTGTTGATCATCCTTATATCCCAGGAATAAATTCCACTTGATCATAGTGTCTGATTTTATTATACACTGTTGAGTTTGGTTTACTAATATTTTGTTGAGAATTGTTGCATCTATTTTCATCAGGAGAATTGGCTGAAATTTTCTTTTCCTTTAGTGTCTTTATCTGTCTTTAGTATCAGGGTAATGCTAACCTTGCAAAATGAATTGAGGAATATCCCTCTTCAGATTTTTGGAACAGTTTGAGAAGAATTGGTAGTGATTCTTCTTCAAATGTTTGGTAGAATTCACCAGTGAAATCATCTAGACCTGGACATTTTATGTTGGAAGATTTTTGATTACTGACTCAATCTCCTTAATTGTTATTGGGTGTTCAAATTTTCTTTTGAGATGCAGTCTTGGTAATTTGTGTTTTTCTGGGAACACTAGTAACAATTTAACTTCAATTGCATACAAAAGCTATCATTTCACTCTCAGTAGAGCTGTACTGACTTCAGTAAGGAAGGCCATTCACCTGTGAGGGCACACTGGATTGTGCTGTGTGGTTCTAATGGTGCAAGGTGCCACATGTGGGAACATACAGTGGTATCAGGTCTAGAGAAGTCATGATATCTCTTTGGCTCAGGCATCTAGGGTCCAAAGTAACTGTAGTCCTTGCCAGGCACTTTGAGGAGATCCACAGTGGCTTCAGTGGCTGTTGATCTCAGTGCTGCCTCCAGATCTGCTAACAAGAATTAGGAATTAGGGCAGTAATTGGTGGGATAAAGAGCCAGGGGTGTGGGGCCTCCCCGGTGGCGCAGCGGTTAAGCACTGCACTGTGGAGCTGTCGGCAGCGGCAGCGGCGACAGGAGTTCGACGCCCTGCCAGGGAGAACCCCGCATGGTATGGCAGACCTCTCCTGCCTCGTGCGCTGCTCCCCTCAGCAGTGTATTTCTGATCTGCCTGTTTTGTTACCCACTCTGTCTCTGGTGAACCCTCTTGCCGCCCCACGCCTCTGGCCTGTACCCCAACTCGTATGTATAAATAAAATAAATCTTTAAAAAAAAAAAAAGAGCCAGCGGTGTGAATACACTCAGCTGCAGCTGCAGCTGTAGGAGTCAGCTGCAGATATCTATATGGAGACTGGGTCTGTGGCAGGCACACACATAGTGACGGGAGCCACAACAGGTAGCAAGAGCCAAAGCAGCTGACTCTCAGATGTCTTTCCTGTGCCTGCTCATTCTTACCCCTAATTTGCACATAGCAATGGAGGCTGATCACAAGTGTCAGGCAGGGGGCATGCAGGTATACAAATGGAAGGGCTAACCAGTGGTAGGCACAGTAGAGGCCAGACCTGAGCTGGGTCCACAAGAAGCTATAGACCCTGGCTGTCTGCATGCTTACCTGTGGCTACACAGACACCTGGCAAATGCATTGCAATGGAGGCTGATGATGGGCATCAGGCAAATGATGTTTCACGTACAGGTAAGAGGGCAGTTGCAGAGGCCCAAGCTAGCAATGGGTGTAGTACCAGGCTTCAGAGGAAACTAAGGGACTCAGGTGCCTCACATCTTACCATTATGCTGCTGCAGTGGGCTATTGTTAGCAAACAGTATTATCTGTGTAATAAAATCTGGTTATATCTGCTGGGGGTTCTTATTAGATATGCTGGCCATTGGCTTTATCAGTAGAGAAATCTGCTGAGTTTGTCTGCAGAACAGGTATCTTTGAAGCTAGATCACTCCAGTAGGGTGTTTGCTAATTGTAGCTTTTCTTCCTTCTACCTAGCCATCACAGCTTGCCTGGTCTGGGTGGGGTTAAACCTAAGTGGTACCTTCACACAGTAAGTACCCCAAGAACTTGGAGAAGCTGGACCCTGGAGAAGCTGGAACTCACCCTTCTCTTCCTTTCCTGACAAGAGGAATTCTTTCTATCTGGACAGTTCCTTTTTGACACTGAACACTGCCAGCTTGGGGGATGAGATAATTCAGGCAAAATGAAATTGGTTTCTTTCTCTTCTTGTGCAGTTATTCTCAGGGTTTTGTTGTTGTTGTTCTTGTACTCTCTTGTGAAACCTTCCTGTGTAGATTCTAGAAGTCATCCAGAGCTTGTTTTGTTTGTGGATAATTGATGCTTGTGAGGTGGGGGATAGGTACGGGAAAACTGGGTTCTCTTACATTACCACTTTCCCCACAACTTCACCTTAAAATTTTATCTATTGTTTTTATGTGTTTGAAATATGGACAGGAAGTATATTAAAATCTAACTGTGATGTCTAACAAATAGGTAGTATGAAGACATAAAAACATAGACTTATCAAATAAGTTCCAGACAGAAAAGTGGAAAGATTAACATCACGCAATGGATAGCAAACGAGATTTTAACAATTTCTCAATAGGCTGTAATCTTGCCCTTTCTTCCTTTCCTTCTCGCCTTTCTTCTTCTTACTCCCCTTCTTCCTTCTTCCTTTCTCTTGTATAGTTTGGATTTTACGATGGTAATGAATGGCTGCTCAGAATATACCCTCAATCTTTATCTTGCTTTATGTTATGAAAAATTGCTTATTGTAAGAAATAGGCCTAGGATTAAGAATGCTACAGAATTTTTTTTTGCTTTATAACTAAAATACTTTTATAGAAATCACAGTTTATGGAAAATAGTTTCTCCTAGATGGGAAATACAAAATTTGTTGCAGCTGATTGTGCAGTAATAGCCTAGAGCTGTGGGTTAAATATTCTATGACCATATCAAGGCTCTACAGCAAAGTGTGCCTTGATTGATTATGGACGTATGTCATGAGCAGAAGAAAAGGAAATAGTGGCCCAATTATTTGACATCCCCTTCCTGGCTTTTTAAGTAAATTATGATGTATGTCCATATTTAAAGGTAGTTTGATTATTCAGTTTTTCTTTTTCACTTTTCTCATAGATACGTAGAAATAATTGCTTTCTTAATGCTAATTCTTTAATAGTGATGGTGTAATTTAGGTATTGAAACCATGTTCTTACCTTTATGAAAGTTAGATTTTTTGTGTCACATTTTGTATAAATATCAGACTTTGGAAAGGATTCTCTCTTTTAAAAAAAAAGATTTATTTATTTATACTTATAAGAGCTGGGGTATAGGCCAGAGGTGTGGTGGGGCGGGGGTGAGATGATTCACCAGAGACAGAGTGGGGAACAGAATAGTCAGAGCTATTGAAATACACTGCTGAAGGGAGCAGCAGGTGAGACAGGAGAGGTCTGCTGAGCCATGTGGGTTAGCTCCCTGGCCAGGGGATCAAACTCATGCTGCAGTGGCTGCGGATAGCTTCATAGTGCTGAGACTTAACCCCTTGCACCACCAGGGAGGCCCCAGACTTTGGAAAGGATTCTAAAAGTAAGTCACCTATATTTAAAAATTAAAAAAGAGTCTAGACACAAATGTTTACGGACTATCCGCAATCATTACAAACTGAACACAACCCATATGTTCTTCAATGACTGAATGTATAAACAAACTACACTTTGTCCTCTAGTATATGCTATGTACATATGCCTAAGTATATATACTATATTACTCACTATCCCATATAGTATATAATATACTGTAGAATATTATTCAGCAACAAAAAGGAGTGAACTATTGATACATGAAACAATTTAAGGACTCTCAAAAGCAACATTCTGGAATAAAGAAACCATTCAGAAGCAGTTACACGCTATACGATTCCCTTTACAAATTGTTCTTGAAAAGATTTGCCAATATGCAAAACAGGTCAGTGGGTTTTGCTAGGGATAGTGGGAATATCTAGAAAGGAATAGTAGACAGGAGTTTGGAAGCAACAGGATGGGAGCGAGGTGATAGAAGTGGTCTGTATCCTGATTTTGGTAGTAGTAACATTGACTCCCAAGTCAATTTTCTACTTTAAAGCAAATTTTTAAAAAGAGCATAGAAATATGATGTTGAATCAGCTACATCTTGTAAATATGCTGTGATATGAAGTGAAAAGAAAATTCTGAGCATTAAAATAAGAGATATAAAAAATTTTATATGCTAAAATCCCCACTATACAATGATTTGAACTTGACTTGCATTTTGTCACAGTAATATCTGCATTATTGAAAGTGCTCTATCATTATGTGGGTGAGTGAACTTGAACAAGTCATTTAATTGCTCGGATCTTAGGTTCCTCTTCTATAGAATGAGGAGCTTGGACTCTGAATTTTCAAACTGAAATAGAACTTGTAAGCATTTTACTCCAGAATAGGTTTGCATTAATACATAGCGTTAAGTGAAAATAAATGTTCTAGGGACATGCTCCATATTTTATTTTATTTATTTATTTTTGTGTGTGTGGTGGCTTCATGTAGTTCTTGATACAATAATATTACATCTCCCAGTTGTAATTACCAGCAAACCTTACCAGGTTTTGTTTTATTTCGGCCAGATAACTTTTTTGAGTTTTCATTTTTAAGTATTCTTTTTTTAATACAATGTGGAGGGCCTCCCTAGTTGTTCAGTGGTTAAAGTCACAGCACTATCAAGCTATCACCAGCCACTGCAGCATGAGTTTGACCTCCAGGCCAGGGAGCTAACCTACATGGCTCAGCAGACCTCTCCTGTCTCCCCGCTGCTGCCCCTCAGCAGTGAATTTCAATAGACCCGCCTATTCTACTCCCTGCTCTGTCTCTGGTGAATACTTTCACCCTCCACACCTCTGGTCTACACACCCAATCTTGTATGCATAAATAAGTGAAAATAAATCTCAAAAAAAAAAATAATAATACTATGTGGAACAGAAATTTAAGACCACTAGGTGGAGATCTAAACAGTACAGCATTTGCTATTCTCAGAAGTAACTTAATGTAAAGCTTAATCTTAATCTCTGAAAAAAGAGGAGAAAACAAATACCAAATCCATTAAAGTACTTGTTTTTATCTTTCTAATGTTATGGTATCCTAGATTTAGGAAAAATTAAGCTTCTGACTTGAGAATAAAGTTATCTGTGCTCAAAGAGCATATTATGAAACTGTAATTTCTTTGAATTATTCTCCACTTTTGCAATATGTGATATATCTTATTTTATAGTTTTATTTTTGTCCTGACACGTTTAATGGTAGGTATGAAATTACAAATAAAATTTAATAATTCAGATACATTATAATTTTGTCTTCTGAGTTTTTCCATTCTTATTTTGATGCTGTAAAATAGTGAATGATGATTTGCCTCTGCTAAAGATGTTTTAAAATTGTCAGTTTTGTCACTGTGATTTTTAGACTTCTGTATGTATTAGCAAAAGTATAGCTATACAGAACATCAAGATTTATATAGAATTGATTTGTAACAATGCTGTACTGTAAACACTGTTTTTAAAAGTACCAAAGCTATTAGGGAAATCACTAAAATAAAGGAAGCTGTTTATATTTAGGAGTTAAAATTTTCTTCTTTTTTGTAGGGGGGGTACCCAAATCACAATGTTTTCTTATTTCTTGAGAATTTTCTTGTGGTGTATATTTTTATTTTCAGGCAAATGCAGATGGTTGATCATTAAAAGCTGATATCTTTTTACTTCTTACAGTTTGTGTTAGGTTTTTTAGTTGTTCAGTGTCTTCATCCTCAGTATTTTAACTCAGCTAAAATTAAAGGGTTTTAGCATATTTATTATAAATTAAATGATTCATTCAACAGGAAAAAAAAGCATTATCAATTTCTGGCATAATTGAGATGAATCATAAATTACATATCTGTGAAATTCTTTGGTAAAATCTAGCTCAGAAATAGAGGTCTGAGACTATGACATTTAATATTTACATTTAGTAAATGTAATAATTTTAAAAGGATAGCTCTTATAAGTAAAGCTATCACTTTTTATACACTGGTTAAAATATTTATAACACAAAATTTATTACTTTAACCATTTTTTAAAATTTTGGCAGCGTGCATAAATTTTGTAATTTTCATCATTTTTAAGTGTACAGTTTGGTAGCGTTAATTACATTTACACTGTTGTGTAACCATCTGCTGTTTGCAAAACTTTTCATCACCATAAGCAGAAATTCTGTAACCATTAAGCAATAACTGCCCATTTCCCCCAGCCACTGCTAACCTCTAACCTTCTTTCTATCTTTGTGAATTTGCTTTAAATGACTCAATTTTAATGACTGTATATTTTTAGTTTTTCCATTTGGATGAATAATATTTTATATGGTAAAGATCTATTATTGTCATTCAGAACAAGTAAGACAATAAACAGTACTTGTACATAGATACAAATAGTAATAAATCATCACAAAGAAACAAGCCATTGGTATAAATGTCTTATTTATTCTTAAGATTTCCTCTAGGTATTTTCTGGAAGAGGAGTACTCACTATTCTTTAGTATTATAACGTGCCTTATCTTAATATAAAAATCAGGAACCATAAATATGTACATATGATCCCATTTTATTCATGCCAAATAACAAATGTAGTAATATAGTATATTATAGAGAGAAGTTTATGAATTAGAAAGAGAATTTCTTTCTTTTTAAAGATTTGACATTTGTTTTACTGTTTCAGGCCATACACATAGCATTTAATTTAAAAATTTCAAAAGCAGCAAATAAATGGTACAGAATATGTTTACTGATCTTAAGAAACATTCAGGTAAAAATATTTTTAAACAAAAGATTTGCACTATAATCCAAATAGCACGTAAGTTTTTTTCTGAAAAAGAGTAAAGATTTTTGAAGATTGAATTATAAACTGTTTAAACCTAGGATTTCAGAAGAGGAAATTTAGACATCATAATTTTAAAGAAGGCTTCAGATTTTGATGTTACTAAATGGGAAGATACATAATAAATAGATCACAAATTTGTATACAACTTTGTGTACTAAAATTATAGTTTGTGTCATATCCTAAGTGAATAATATTGAGCAACTCTAGTAAATAAGAGATAATTAAGGCCTCCCTGGTGGCACAAGGGGTCAAGACTCAGCATTATGAAGCTATCAGCAGCCTCTGCATCACAAGTTTGATCCCCTGGCAAGGGAGCTAACCCACATGGCACAGCAGACCTCTTTTGTCTCACCTGCTGCTCCCCTCAGCAGTGTGTTTCAGTCAGTCCATCTGTTCTGCTCCTCACTTTGTCTCTGGTGAATCCTCTCACCCCCACACCCCATACACACACCTCTGGCCTGCACCCTGGCTCTTATATGCATAAATAATTTTTTTAAAAGAGAGATGATTGAAGCTTTTCACTTAAAAAAACTAGAATTATTGGGCCTCCCCGGTGGCATAACAGTTGAGCGCTGCGCGGTGGAGCTGTCGGCAGCGCACAATGCGAGTTCAATGCCCAGCCAGGGAGAGTCCCACATGGTGTGGCAGACCTCTCCTGCCTCGCCCGCTGCTCCCCTCAGCAGTGTATTTCTCATCTGCCTGTTCTGCTGTCCACTCTCTCTCTGGTGGGCCCTCTCGCCACCCCACGCCTGTGGCCTGTACCCCAGCTTGTGTGTATGGATAGATAAATCTTTAAAAAAAAAACCAAAAAAACAAACTAGAATTGTTATGTTCGCTATTAAGTTGATATGCTGATAAACACAAAAATTTAATAATAATTAAATATGTTGGAAAACTGGATAATCATTTTCCCATGCTTTATTTTAGATAAAATCATACCTTTATTTTCTTTCTTTTTTTTTTAAAGATTTATTTATTTATGCATACAAGCTGGGGTACAGACCAGAGGCGTGGGATGGCGAGAGAGTTCACCAGAGACAGAGTGGGGAGCAGAACAGGCAGATGGACGGAAATACACTGCTGTGGGGAGCAGCGGGCGAGATAGTAGAGGTCTGCTGTGCCATGTGTGAATCTCCCCGGTTGGGTGTCGAACTCGCATCACCACTGCTGACAGCTCCACAGCGCAGCGCTTAACCTCTGTGCCACCAGGGAGGCCCCATACATTTATTTTCCCAGAAAAATTTTTTACTATTATGATCTATTTTTTTATAATCTTGAAATGGCCTTTCTTGGGTTTCATAATTCTATAACCAGAAAGTTGTTATTTATGTTACTATCATGTTTTTTACCTTGAACTTATTCCCTCTTATTTTCTCTTGAGTAGAAGTGGAGAATAGTGCGCTAGTGCATGCAAAGTTTTCCTGTTTCTGATGGAGGAATCAGAGATTTTAGAATTGTTTGGCTTATTCAGCATACATCAAGCTATACAATTATGCTCTTTTTTAATCCTGAGTATCCAAATTCTAAAAATTGCATATTTTTGAATCTAACTGCTAAGGTGGTGGATGTATGTAAGATCCTTCCAATAAGATGCATTCCTGCAAATATTAGAGGGAAGAGTGAAGGCTAGTTTTCTGCTTCTCTTGGATCGCCAAGAAGTTTCAAGATGTTTAGTGATTTTGTTCAAGGAGTTGCTTTTAAAGAGTCTTACTAGAAGCAGTTTCCATAGCCATTCCTGCAATTTTATATTCATCTAATTCCCATGTATGTTAATAGTGGGACATTAGAGGCTTTGCCACTAAATTGGGCAAAGGTAGGTATGCCTAAAATTGTCATGGAAGCTTTAGATGATGCAAAGAATTTATAGACTTAAAAATGGGAAAGGAAGAGGTAAACCATTTCTGTTTGCAGATAATATATTTATCAAAAAAGATAAATAACCCTCATAATTAAAGGAAAAACTAAAATAAGAGAATTTGGGTCTCCTTGGTGGCCTAGGGGTTAAGTCTCAGAGAGATTGGGTACGATCCTCAGCCAGGGAACTAATCCACATACAGTGCAGCAGGCCTCTCCTGTCTCACCTGCTGTTCCCCTTAGCAGTGTATTTCAGTAGACCTGCCTGTTCTGCTCCCCACTGTCTCTGGTGAATCCTTTTACCCCCTGCAGCTCTGGCCTACACCCCAACTCTTCTAAGCAAAAATAAATGAAGAAAATCTAAAAAAAAAAAAAAGAATTTAAGTAACAGGTTTTAAATTCAACACAAAAATAAGCAATTAGAAGATGTAATGGATAGAAGATTAAATTTTCAATAGCAAAACAAAAAAAGGTGTAGGCATAGACTGTACAAAAGTCTAAAACCACATAAGAAAAAAAAAATGCCTTCATTAAGATCCCAAGCAGACATGAACCAATGGAAAGATATAGCATGTTTTTCAATACAAAACTTAACATTAATAAAATATCAAGTCTTATTCTCCCCCTAGTTAGTAACTTCTTTTTGAATAGAATTTTCATTGGGGTAGCATTGCCCTATAAGTTTCAGGTGCCTATTATAAATCAGCATATGTATATATACATTAAGTTCATCACTAAAGGTTCCATTCTGTCCATCATAAAATTGACCTCTTTTACCCAGTTTATCTCCCTCCTCCCTCTCCCCTTCGTTTCTGGTATCCTCTACTTTGGTCTTGTAATGTAAAAGTTATTTTTGTTTTATTTAGTTCCTTAATTCGTTTGGCTTCATTATATGCCAAGTGAGTGAAATCATACAATGTTTGTTTTTCTCCATGTGACCTATTTTACTAAGCATAGTACCTCATAATATGTGGTGTTGTAAATGATAGTATTTCATCTTTTTTTAATACTTGAGTAGTACTCTATTTTTTATATATACTACATCTTCTTTAATACAGCAACTCTTAAGTTAATATATAAATTCAAATTTAAGCCTCAATAAAAATAGAATGTGGACTTTATGTTTGTTTTTAGCTAGAAAAGGAGATTATGAAAATCTTGAGAAAGAGGAGCAATAAAAAAACTAGCTTTACCAGATATTGGGATAGACACTGTAACTATTGTAATTGAAACAGTAGATACAGTCCCTGAAATACAGGAGAAAATACATAATTAACCCCAAATGTATCTGCAAAAACAGCAAAAAATTTACAGGCTCAAAAATTTACAGGAAAGGAAGTAGTAAACCATTTCATTATTTCTAAAATGTACTCTCCAGCATTTTATTTTTTCCCCACTACCATCCTTTATAATTTCCTTGTCTCTTTCTCTATTAACCTCAGAGCCCTCATGTGTTTATTAATGTGTACTAGTTTTTGTAAGTATTTTACTCTTATTAAATCATCCATTATATGTGTCGATATTCTAATTTTACTCCACATAATTCTCTAATACGCTCCATTTTGCTGTAAAAGGTTGCATTTCATCTTTTCTATGGCTAAATAATATTCTATAATGTAGATATACCATATTTTCTTGATTCGATTACCTACTAATCTTCATTCAGGCTACTTCCTTCCATATCCTAGCTGTTGTAAATAGTGCGCAATAAGCACTGTAAAACATAGTTTTTTGCATTGATGGTTTCATGTTCTTTGGATAAGATGCCCAAGAGTGGCATAACTGGGTCATAGGATATTTCCATTTTTAGTTTTTTAGGTGAATCCAAATTGCTTTCCATAATGCCTATACCAGTTTTATTTTCCCACCAATGGAGAAATAGGGTTCCTGTTTCTCTGCAGCACTTGTCATTCGGGGTCTTTTTAATATGTACCATTCTTACATGTGTGTGATGGTGTCTTATTTTGATTTAAACCTGCTTCTCTCTTATTGGAAGTCATACTGGACATTTTTTCATGTAGCTGTTGCCCCTCTGAATGTGTGTTTATATCTGCTGCCAATTTATTAATAGGTTGTTTGCTTTTCTATTGTTGATTTGTATGAGTTTTTTAAAATATATCTTGGATATTAAAACCTTGTTGGTTATATGTTGTGTGAATATTTTCTCCTTTTCTGTAGGTTGTCTCTTTAAATTTCTTTTTTTTTTTTGCTTTTTAACTTGCGATAATTCCATTTATTTGTGCTTTTATTTCTATTGCCATAGGGGTTGAGTCTCCAAAAACATTATGGTTGATGTTATACAACATATCACAAATATTTTCTTCCATGTATTTTATTTTAGCTGTCTTATATTTAATTTTTAATCCACTTTGAATTTATTTTTATGCATGGAGTTAGAGTGTGATCCACCTTCGTTCTGGCCTTCTGGTTTTCCCAGCACCATTTATTAAAGAGACTCTCCTTTCCCCATTGTATGGTTGTGGCTGCTTTGTCATAGATAAAGTACTTACAAGTATGTGGAATTTTTTGATTCTGTTCTATTGAGTCATGAATCTATTTTTGGGCCAGTACCATACATTTTTTTTTATACTGTTGCTTTATAGTTAAGTTTGAAGTCACATAACATGATACCTCCATTTCCCTTCTCTGTTGTCAGGTTTACTTTTGTTATTCAGCGCCTTTTGTAGTTCCACATAAATAGCAATATTTTGTAAGTTTGAAGAATTAATGCACATTTTGCTTAAATTGTCTTTGAAAATACAAGAATAGAGATGCTCCTTAATACATTTTATGATGCCAACATTACCTTAATACCAAAACCAGATAAAAATAGCACAAGAAAATAATAGAACCGAATCCCTGATTAACGTTGATGCAAAAATCAATAAAATTCTAGCAAATCAAATTCAGTATATCATATGGATTATATATCATGACTGAGTGGAATTAATCCAAAGGATACAATGATGGTTTACTATAAATAAATTGATATATACCATATCAGCAAAAGAAAGATACAAATCATATGATAATATCAATAGGTACAGAGAAAGCAATAACATCCAGTACCCATTTATGATAAAAACTAAACAAGATGGACTAGAGAGAACCTACTTCAATGTAAACCAATAGCCATTATAATGCTTAATTATAAAAAACCAAAAGCTTTCCCTTAAGATCAGGAATAAGATGAGGATGCTCACTGTCATCACATCTATTTAGAGATTTTGGCTAGAACTATCAGACAAAAATAGGAAATAAAGGGAATCCAATTCAAAAAAGAAGAAATGAGACAGTCACCATTTGCAGATGATACATATATAGAAAATCATATTAAAGACTCAATCAAATAGTTATTTGAAGCAATAGATGAACAGAGCAAAGTTACAAAATTAACATACAAAAATCTGTAGATCTTTATATACAGGTTACAAAATTAACAAAGTACAAAAATCTGTAGCATCTTTATATACAAACAAACAAGAATAAAAGAAATTAGGAAAATAACTCCATTTACAATTGCCTGTAAAAGGTAACTCAGCATTAACTTGACAAGAAGAAGGATCTTGCAACAAGAACTACAAGACACTATTAAATAACTTAGCCACTCAAGAAGAACTTTTAAATCAGATATTTTGGGATAAACTAGATAGACCTATAAGAAAAGCTTTAAGTAAAGTATTTCTCATACCACATATCAGAATAAATTCCAAGTTGAACTGTGAAAAGTGGAAATACAGAAAATAAAACAGTAGCGGTACTAACAGAAACATGAATGAATTCCTTGTTACCTAAGGGTAGGCAAAACTTTTCTAACCATGATAACGAACTCTAAATATTAACTATAGAAAAAAAATACTTTATTTTTCTGTTAGCATTTTTATATTTGCTTTTCTTTTTATACATACACATGGCCGTTATTACAATTATTGCTGCAATTCTTGTTTTTGGTTTTGCTGAACTACTTATGAATAGTTGCAGGTGTGATGACTCCTTGCTTTTACCTCATTGTGTATCTTGTAAAAGCAAGTATATTTCTACATCACTACAACATAATTATAAAAGTCAGGAAATTCACCATTGACAGAATATATCTCCTAATGTCCAGTCCCTTTTCAGTATTTGTCATTTTTGTCTCAATTGTTCTTTATAACATTTTGTCACATGTCACACATACCATTGTAATATCTTATTAATCTTTTAAAACCTGTAATATGGTCACTTTCTACTTTCAGGGAAATAGTGTTGGCCTCTGGCTATATGAACAATTTAACACAAAACATGCATATCAGACCAAATCATACAATTTATATTAGCAATACAATTGACAAAATTAAGAAAGAATTGAAGAGATCTGTACGCCCTGTTTTCTCATTTTGGCCACGTCATAGATATTTTGTCTTTAAAAACCGGGGAGATGAGGGAGCAAGCCTTTGTTATAGTTAAGGAAGGGCTCATCCAAGAAATCTTGAAGACAGATTCCCATTTTATGGTAAACCAATGCAAATACAGTATGCTAAAGTAGATTCTGATATAATATCTAAAATATAATATCTATTATATCTAAAATATATTGCTGACAAAGAAGAGAAAAAAGTCAAGAATGTGGTACAGGGCCTCCCCGGTGGCGCAGCAGGTTAAAGCGCTGTGCTGTGGAGCGGCTGCAGTGGCAACGTGAGTTCGACACCCAGACGGGGAGATTCCTACATGGCGTGGCAGACCTCTCCTGCCTTGCCCGCTGCTCCTCTCAGCAGTGTATTTCAGTCCATCTGCCTGTTCTGCTCCCCACGCTGTCTCTGGTGAACTCTTTCACCGCCCCACGCCTCTAGCCTGTACCCCAGCTTGTATGCATTAAAAACAAACAAACAAACAAACAAAAAACCACATGGCAGAAAAAAAAAAAAAAGCGGAACAGACTGTAATAACCACAAACAAAAAGCCTGTCAGAGAACACAAAATTCAGCTACTACTCAGGGAAATTCAACATCAAATCCTCAGGTTCCTGATTGCCCTCCAAACTATATTTTATTTCTTAATAATTTAACAGAATTATCCATGCTGTTTAATCAGTTCCCTGGTTTCAGGAAAGTATGTTTGGTACTGGGAGGCATAATATTGGCTTTTGTTGAATCTCAAAATGTTGGGCAGGTTGGAGCTGCCAGGGATACATTGCAAGGATTTCAGATCATACCACCCCATGCCCTGAAGATCACTTATGTCATGAAATAACATTTGGGATAACTGTCTTTAAAGGACTTGGTGTTACAGTGTTTGTTTTGATAACATTTGGTCATGTCATTTTAATAGTTAGGGCTGGTGGGGTGAGAGAGGGAAATTTTTGTGAAGGATTTTAAAATAATTACCTTGTATTTCTTAAACCATCATGAACTATGAAATATTAAGTCCTTAATTTTGTACAATAAACTTTTATTTGTATTCTTTACATAAAAAATAAAATAAAAACTTGGAATACATACTTAGTATTTGTTTTTTATAAAAGAAGTGACATTTTAAAGTATATAGTCTAATTGTCTTATGAAATTTAAAACGGGTTGTGTTTTCTCATTAAATTCAGGTTATGCATTTTTCATAGCTTTATTGAAATATATTTCACATATCATAAAATCAACTCAGCACATACAGTTTAGTGGTTTTTAGCATATTCACAGAGTTTACAACCATTACTATCTAATTTTAGAACATTTTCAAACCCCAACTAACATTATCAATCATTCCCAATTCCTGTTCCTCTGTCCACCTTCACCATCCCAACCCTAGTCATCCACTAATTTATCTTTGTTTATGTATTTGCCTATTCTAGGCATTGCACATAAATGGGATCATAATTATTGTTTCCTTTTAGTTTCAGTAAAATATATTATGATACAATTATATATACTTTTTTTTTAGTTAACAGTTAACAGCTCTATATATGTTTTTTTTTAAGATTTATTTATTTTTGCATACAAGTTGGGGTGCAGGCTACAGGTGTGGGGTGATGAGAGGGTTCACCAGAGACAGAGTGGGGAGCAGGACAGGTAGATCGACCGAAATACACTGCTGAGGGGAGCAGTGGGCGAAGCAGGAGAGGTCTGCTGCTGCCATTTGGGAATCTCCCCAGCGGGGCATCAAACTCACACCGCAGCTCCGCAGCACTGCACTTAACCCATTGCGCCACCTGGGAGGCCCTCTATATAGTTTTTAAAGAGTATAGGTTCATGCCTCTACAAATGCATGTTACTACACCACACCCACCACCAAAGTATCAGCAATCCTCCACCACAATCCATTGGGCTTCCTCTAACCGTTGTCACCCCACACCCATATAAGATGTTTCTGATAGTTTCTTTCAAGTAATATTTTAACGGTTCATCTTATTGAAGCGGGTATTGGCATGTCATTCTTCTCATTACAAATAATATCCCATTATAGAATTATATTCCAATAATATCCCATTTGATCAGTTGTTGGGCATTTAGGTTCTTCTACTTCTTGTCTATTGTGAATAGTGTTTCTGTGAACATTCACAGAACAGAATTTTTTGTGAGCCTGTTTTTATTTCTCATGATAACTCTACATTTACATTTTGACAAGATATAACTCTACATTTATATTTAAACAAGCTGTCAAATTGTTTCCAAAGCTACTGAACATTTTACTTTCCTATCAGCAATGTGTGAGTTTCAATTTCTCTACTCCTTCACCAATACTTGTTATTGTTTGTCCTTTATATTTTTCTTATCGTAGTGGGTATGAAGTGGTTTCTTACTGGCTTTGATTTGTATTTGTATTGTATAACATGATACTGATTATCTTTTCGTGCATTTATTATCCATATGCCTATTATTTTTTGAAAAATTCATGATTTCTTCTGGAAGTTTTATAGTTTTAGCTTATATATTTAGGCCTATGGTTCATTTTGAGTTAATTTTTGTATAAAATGTGAGGTAAGGGTCCCTTTAATTTTTTACATGTGGTTATCTAACACCATTTTTTAAAGGTACTTTTCTTTCCCCATTGAATTTTAGATTCTTTTGTCAGAATCAACTCACTATAGGTTAAGAGTTAATTTTTAGACTCAATTCTATTCCATTTCCTATATTAACCCTTAGGCCAGTACCATATTGCCTTGATTTGTTGTTGTTTTGTAGTAAGTTTCAAATTGGGACATGTGAGTCCTGCAGATTGTCTTTCTTTTTAAGATTGTTTTTGGCTTTCCTGCTTACCTTGCTTGCCTCTTATGAGACTTAGGATCAATTTATCAATTTCTGGGGGGAAATAAGCAACCCATACTTGGATAGAGATTGTGCTTAATCTTTTTATAAATCGGGGGAATATTACCTTCTTAACAATGTTAAGTATTTTGATCCCTGAACATGGCATAGATTTCCATTTACTTAGATCTTCATTTTTTTTCCAACAATGCTTTGTACTTTCAAATGTACTGGTCTTGCACTTCTTTTGTTAATGTTTGTTACTTGTTACCTCATTTTTTGAGCACTTCCTTTTGTTACAAAATGTTGTAAGCCAGTATTTTTATTTCCTGCACCAGCTTTAGAATTAGTCACTTCTCCGGGAAGCCCTGGCCCTTTTTGCAGGGTGATGTTATGTAGAAAACATAATCTGAGTTCAGTGTATCCTAAAACACTCATTTCTAGCGTAAATGAAGACCCTCTAAGTTAAAATATCTTGTTTATTGACATTTCCTAAATACTATTATTGCCCACTAGAATGAGCCAGCATTCTTAAGTAAATACTGTTTTCATGTTAGCAATGGAAGAAAATAAGACTGGTCTGAAACATGTTACTATTGCTAAGAAAACAAAAATATTTTCCAAGATGTCTGACAAAGATGACAACTTCAAATACTTTTAGTGGCTAAATTTTGATAATTCATATATGTACAAGAGCATGATTATAATTATTGGAACCAACTGAAGCTGTAAAAACACTTTGACCATTATGATAAATAAAAGGAACAAGTTGTGCTCTATAAAGCTATGGTGACCTATGATCCCCAATTAACAAAAATACAAAGTTACATACCTTATTGTTACTGACCAAATGACCAAGTAACCAAGGACGGAGGAGTGGACTGTGGAAAATTTGTGAGTGTGGTCTTAGACTGTGTTCAATATAAGAACTTATGAAATATAAGTGTGTTGCAGATTTGTCGAGATTACCTTCAAGGAAATCTGAGGCCTACTTTTGGACAAATGTTTTGGTATCTGGGATTCATTCTGTAGCTCTCCTGCCTTCCAGTTAACGCCCAGAAATATGCTAGGTGTACACCAGGTTAGGTAGCAAACACTCTCCAGTATCTTAAGCAATATGTGGAATCAGGAAGTTCTATTGACCCCTCCCCCTAAAAAAATAAAGTAGATGCTGTTTATTCCTGGGTAAAACCTTCCTCTATTTAGTCAATATCACAGGCACCTATATTTCTACAAGGGCTCTGGGGGCCCTGGATGTTTAGTCAAATTTCTACTTTTCCTACTTTAAAGATAATAAAATTCATTATTTTCATAAAGTTCTATCTTTTGGTTTTTATCTTTCCCAAATAAAGAGATTTACAGGAAAGAAAAAGTAGATAATATTTATAGTTGTTGAATTTTGTTTATGTGGAGTGTGATTTATTGGAACTTGTGATTAGAAGGCTAAATTTTGTGTATTTCACTGAAAAGATAGTAAAAATTAGCTAAAGTATGGTCCTTACATATATTCACAGTTGTGAATTTCCTCTTCAATATTTTTTTTCTTAAAGAATTTTTCCTTTAGCATAAGATTTCTATTTATTTTTGCATAGAAGAACTGGGGTGCAGGCCAAAGGTACAGAAGGTTGAGAGGATTCACCAGAAACAGAGTGGAGAGCAGAACAGGCAGATCCACTGAAATACACTACTGAGGGGAGCAGCCAGTGAAACAGGGGAGGTCTGCTGTGCCATGTGGGTTAGCTCCCTGGCTGGATCAAACTCAGGCCACTTTGCCACAGAAGGGATGGCAGAGTGGTAGCGCTGAGACCCAACCCCCAGGCCACCAGGGAGGCCCTCCTCTTCAATACTTTTAAACTGTATACCATAAATGCTGATTTTTCCATTGATTATGACCAGTCGTATTTTTTTTTTTTTATTTATACATACAAGCTGGGGTACAGGCCAGAGGCGTGGGGCGGCGAGAGGGTTCACCAGAGACAGAGCGGGTAGCAGAACAGGCAGATCAGAAATACACTGCTGAGGGGAGCAGTGGGCAAGGCAGGAGAGGTCTGTCGTGCCATGTGGGATACTCCCCGGCCGGGCGTCGAACCCGCGTCGCCACTGCCGACAGCTCCACAGCGCAGCGCTTAACCGCTGCACCACCGGGGAGGCCCGCAGTCTTGTATTTTTAAGCAAAATAATTGTTACTGTTTTCCTAACACCAAAGAACTATTCTTACTTCATACAAAAAAAGTTTAGAATGTTTGTTTATTTATATAGAAAATGAAGTATTGACTCTAGTTCGGTAATAATGTGTGCAAAAAGAGAAAAAGGGAAATAATGTGTTCCTGGGATGAAAATGAAATAAAACTTTTTTAACTTACTCTAATGTCTAATAGTGTGGTTATATCCTTGAGCAGCTCTCTAGAAAATCATTCAAATAATATTTGAATGATATTATATACTATTAGGATTTATGCATAGTTTGTTTATGTAATAATTTACTGATAAAACTACAAGGCCTTGAGAAGTGGTGTTAGCAGTGAGAATACATAGGAAAAGCAATTAGTACAATCATCACCAGTCTTTGATTTTTGCAACGTAAGTAGATTACATACTACAAATATGTGAACTATTTGTTTTTACCAGTTTGACCGATATCCTGAGTACTCTTAAGCAGAAGTTCCCGTTCACTGATGGAGCAGGCCTCTGATGACTTCAGCAGAATTAGACAATTCTCTTTTGTCTAATTGGTGAAGTCACCCTTAATAAATTTTAACTATCTTAACTGTTTTCTTCTTTTTAAAATGTAACTTTTATCTCTGAACTTATTTATAAGATAATCATATTATTCACTTTAATTTTTTTTTAAAGATTTTTATTTTATTTATATATACAAGCTGGGGTACAGGCCAGAGGCGTGGGGCGGCGAGAGGGTTCACCAGAGACAGAGTGGGGAGCAGAACAGGCAGATCAGAAGTACACTGCTGAGGGGAGCAGCAGGCGAGGCAGGAGAGGTCTGCCGCACCATGTGGGATTCTCCCCGGCTGGGGGGTCAAACTCGTGTCGCCACTGCTGACAGCTCCACAGCGAAGTGCCCAACCGCTGCGCCACCGGGGAGGCCCCATATTATTCACTTTAAAAAAGGATTTGACCTTGTGCCTTCTAGAAGTTGTTAGTTTTTTTTTATGTCTTTCGTAGTTATTGAGTATTTTTTTTTGCCTCACTATGTATCTCTTCTTTAATTTGGGTAATCTTGTGGGTATGAGGAGAGCACTATGGACTATAAGTGGAGGACTATGAGTGCTTTGGTGATGGGAGAGTTACAGTGACCACACCTGAGCGTAAAAATCCTATACTGTCAAAATACTAACAAGGATGGAAAACAATAGTAGTGATTAAAATAAAATAAATAAATAAATTTGGAAAGTCCTTTGAGAGAAAGTATTGCCTAAGAGCTCTGATCATGATGTTGAATCATAAAATATTAACTTGTAAAATAGCAGTTCTGACCATTCCGTCATGAACAGCTTACAAGTGAAGAAAGCAAATATTAAGGGAGAGCCACACTCTGAGGACTGATGTATTGGATATAACAGAAAATCAAGGAGTGAGACATGATGAACTATAGTTAAGAATGACCAGATACTTCTAGGAGAACTATATCTGGATACACTACAATATGAAATCCTAAGATAAAAAGAAAATCCTGAAGGGAAACAGTGAAAAGTGATGTTCACCTTGAAAGAACAATGATTGAAATGCTAACATATTTTTCGAAAAAAGCCATATGCCCAAAAGATTTTAAAACTATAAATCAGTCAGCCAAAAATTATGTTTCCAGTGAAAACACTTTTCAGGAATGATGGCAAGATTTACATAATTTCATAAGTGAAAACAAAGAGAAATGTGTCTTCTTTAGACCTGCACAAGAAAAGTTAATGGAAGTTTTTCAATTGGAAAAGGAACAACATTAACAGGAAACTTACATCTTCAAGAGCATCAGAAATGGTAAATAATATGGATAACTATCAAAGACTATTTTAGGAGGACATGATGATGTTAAAAACCATTTTAAAGGAAATGTGGATGTTTAAAACAATTATAACATCTTTTGGAGTTTTCAATGTATGCTGTAACAAATGTACAATAAAATATATAAAACTACTAGAAAATATTTGAAATTATAACAATGTATGATAGATGTGGGGGGAGGTGATTAATGGGATCTATGTATTTGCAAGTTACCTATATTTTACATAAAAATATTTTTGATGAACTCTGAGTGAAGAATGTATATTGTATTCCTTGCAGAAATTGCTAAAATAAAATGCAAAGAGTTATAGCTTAAAATCCAATAAAAATATTAAAATGGAATACTAAGTTTTTAAGGTGTATTTTTTAAAGTCAAAGAAGAAGGAACAGCAACAACAATAAAGGAGGAAAATGATAAATACAGGATAAAATGGTTGAACCCAATCCAATGATAACAATTATATTAAATATTAGTGTCTTAAACGCTGGAATTAAAAGACAGTAGATAAAAGGAGACTAAACTGCAAACTGCTTACAAGACATACATCATAAGTATAAAGACGCACAGATCCATTGACAGTAAATGAACAGACAAAAGGATACCAAGCAACATAAGCATAAAAACAAGGATTAGCTATATTAATTTCAAATAAAATAACTTTCAAGATGGAGGGTACTAGAGATAAGGGGGAATATTTCGTAATGATAAAAGGACATTTCAGTAAGACATATTTATATATATCTATGCATTTACCAAAAGCTTAAAAATGTATGAAGCAAAAGCTGAGAGACTTCAGGGAGAAAGAGATATTTTCACAATGATAGTTGGAGATTTTAGCTCCTTCTCAGTAATTAATAGAACAACTAGAATAACAGATTTGAACAACTATGAATTACCTTGATTTAATGAATATTTATAGAACACTATACTCAAAAGCTGTCAAATAAATACTGTTTTTATGTGCATGGAATATGTTAACACAACAGAATTATATAAAAGTCAGTAACAGTAAGATAGGAAAATGCCAAATATTTTGAAATTTAAAAGTACTTTCAAATAAATTACAGGACAAAAAAGAAATTACAGCAGGAATTAGAAAGTACTTTGAAGTGAATGACAGTGAAAATACAACATCTCAGAATTTTGGGGAAGCCGATAAAGCATTGGCAACATGGGTCTAATTCTTTAAACTAGAAAATAAGAAAATTTTAATATCAAAGCCCTAACAGTACACATTAAAAAGCTCCAAGATGATAAGTAATCTCAAAGTAAGCAGAAATAATAAAGAATAAAGATAAGAACCAAAATCTACTTAAATACATTTAAAAAGAGAAACCAAAAGCTTATTCTTATAAAGAAACAAATTTTATAAACACTTACTAGATAATCAAGAAAAAAAGAGAATAAAAACCATCAATAAAAGGAATAATTTTTTACTACAGCTCTATCGAGATTAAGAGGATAGTAGGATAGTAAGAGAATATTTTGAATTTAATGTCATCAAATTTTGCCACTTATGTAAGGATGACTTATTTAGAAAGCAACTTACCAAATTTGACACAAGAAAAACATAAAATAACAAATTCTACTGAAGAATAAAATTACAAATTCAGTAAATAAAGAATACTGTTCAACTCTATTTACAAGGTAAGCACAGCCCTAAGACTAATACATTACAATACAAATTACAAAAATTACAAAACATTACAATAAAGACATTGCACTCCAGTACCCAGATGAATATTAATACAAAAATGCTTTACAAAATATTAGCATATTCTATTTAATGTAGTAAAGTGATAATTGAACAAAGAGGGTTTAGTCTAGGAATGCAAAGCTGGATCAATATTCAAGACGCTGATGTTAATTTACTATGTAAACAAACTAGTGGAGGAAAAAATGATCATTTCAAAGTTTGAAGAAAAATCAATATTCAAATATATTCATGATTTAAAAGAACTCTGCAAACTAAGAATAATATAACTTTGTAATCTGACTAGGAGTTTCTACTGTGACTCTCAATTAACAGCCTACTTAACTGACGTAAGACTGAATATTTTACTTCCAAGTTTAGGAACATGGGTAGACTGCCCACTTACACAACTAATATTTCTTTTTTTTTTTTTTAAGATTTATTTATTTTCGCATACAAGAGTAGGGGTGTAGGCCAGATGCATGTGTAGGGGGATTCACCAGAGACAGAGTGGAGAGCAGAACAGGCGGACTGACTGAAATACACTGCTGAGGGGAGCAGCGGGAAAGACAGGAGAGGTCTGCTGCGCCATATGGGAAGCTCCCTGGCTGGGGATCGAACTTGTGCTGCAGTGGTTGCTGATAGCTTCATAGTGCTGACACTTAACACCTTGCACCACCAGGGACACCCTCACAACTTATATTTTATATTGTACAAAATGCCTTAGGCATTGCATTAACGCGTAGTAGTAGTAGTAGTAGTAGTAGTAGTAGTAGTAGTAGTAATGCTATGCATGAATTTCATGAAGGAATGAGTAAAACTGTCCCTATTTTCAATTGTTGAAAGAAATAGAAGATACAAATAAATGGACAGCCATCCCCGGCTCATGGACTGCAAGAATTAACATTATTAAAAAGGCCATTCTACCAAAAGGAATTTGAAAATTCACCTCAATCATGATAAAAATCTCAATGACATTCTCCAAAGAAGTAGAACAAATATTTATGAAATTAATATGGAGCCACAAAAAAACCTCAAATAGCAAAAGCTCTTGTGACTCAAAAGAAGGAGAATGGAGATATCATACTCCCAGACTTCAAACAGTACTATAAAGCCATAAAAATTAAAATAATATGGTACTGGAACAACAACAGACACACAGACCAGTGGAATGAAATAGAAAACTCTGAAATAAAGCCACGAATATATGGATAACTAATCTTTGACAAAGGTGCAAAGAATATAAAATGGAACAAGGACAGTTTGTTCAATAAATGGTGCTGGAAAACTGGATCACCACATGCAAGTGAATGAACTAGATTACTACCTCACACCATGCAAAAAAACCAATTCAAAATGGATAAAAGAATTAAACGTAAGATCTGAAACCAGGGCTTCCCTGCTGTTGCAGGGGTTAAGGTCAGTGCTATCAAGCTCTTGCCACCACTGTGGCATGGGTTCTATCCCCAGCCAGCGAGCTGACCCACATGGCACAGCAGACCTCTACTGTCTTGCCCACTGTTCCTCTCAGCAGTGTGTTTCAGTGGGTCTGCATGTTTTGTTCCCCACTCTGTCTCTGGTGAATCCTCTCTCACACACACCCCTGCGCCTACACCCCAGTTCTTCTATGTATAAATAAATAAAAATAGTAAATCTTAAAAATAAAATCTGAAGCCATAAAATATATAGAAGAAAATATAGGCAAAACACTACATGACATACATCTCACTAACATCTTTAAAGACTCATCCCACAAAGCAAAGAAAGTGAAGGAAAAGATAAACAGCTGGGATTACATCAAACTGAAAAGCTTCTGTACAGCAAAAGAGACATTAACCAAAACAAAGGGATACCGTACTGGTTGGGAGGAAATTTTTCACTCCATACAACTGCTAAGGGGCTGATCACAAAGATCTACAAAGAGCACACACAACTCATCAAAAACAAAGTAAACAATCCAGTCGATAAATGGGCAGAAGAGCTAAAAATACACTTCTCCAAAGAGCAAATGCAAATGGACAACAGGTATATGAAAAATTGTTCAACATCACTTATAATCAGGGAAAGGCAAATCAAAACCACAGTGAGATACCACCTATACCAGTAAGAATGGCACGTATTAAAAAACTGGCAACGACAAACGCTGGTGAGGATGTGGTGAAAAAAGGACTTTACTACAGTGCTAGTGGGAATGCAAACTGGTCCCATCACTATGGAAAGCTGTGTGGCGTTTCCTCAAACTACTAAAAATGGAGCTACCCTATGACCCAGCAATTCTACTCCTAGGAATCTACCCAAAGAACACAAAAACATTAATTCAAAAGGATACCTGCACCCCTATGTTTATTGCAGCACTATTTATAATAGGTGAGATGTGGAAACAATGCAAATCTCTCAAAACAGATGACTGGATCAAGAAGATGTGGTATATATACACAGTGGAATACTATTCAGCAATCAAAAAAGATAAACTAATGCCGTTCGCAGCAACTTGGATGGAGCTGAAAGGGATTATGCTCAGTGAAATAGGTCAGAAGGAAAAAGAAAAATAGCAGATGCTTTCACGTATATGAGGAATATAGCAGAACCTTAAGAAATCAGGAAAAAACTAATAAATAAAAAAAAAACTGCAGGCAACTATAAATTATAAGAGACATTCTGCAGGGGAAGGGGAGAGAGAAGGACCAAAATGGGAAGGAAGAGCACAAGGGATTGTGATGATGGTTCATGGGTGAATTGATGGTGGGAATTTTACAGGGACTACACCTGAAAGGAGAAAGCAAACATTGTACAAAAATGAACAATGATGTAAAAAATATATAAATAAATAAATTTAAATTTTAAAAAACTGTCTCTATTTTCAGAGAATAAGAGTTTTCCTTAGAAAATCTAAGGAGTGTGTGGAACTTGAGAACTACTAGAATGAATGAATGTGTTAACAGTGTTGCAGAGTTAAGACACAAAAATCAGTTGTATTTTATAAATTAGCAGCAGTCAGTTAAAAAAATGTTTTAAACTTCATTTGCAAAATAATATTATTTAGGAATAAATATAACAAAAGACATCCATAAGTCTACCCTGAAATTTGTAGAACATTGGTAAGAGAATTTAAAGATCAACTAAATTTAATGGAGATTTATGCCATATTAATGGATTGGAATGTTAAGGAGGTTTCAAATTTCAGTCCTAATCAAACTGATCAATACATTCAACACATTCTCAGTAAAAACTGTAATCAGCTACTTTGGAAGGACTTAACAAGCTGATTGTAAAATTTGTATGGAAATGCACAAAAACAGAGTAGGCAAAGCAATTTTTTTAATGATAAAGTAGAAGGAGGACTTACTCTAAATGATTTCAAGATTTAGAATAAAGTTACTGTAACCAAGACCATTTATTATTGGTGAAATAATAGGCCTCTGTTCAATAGAAATGAATTGGATCTTCAAGTAAAGCCACAAATACATTGTTAATTTTTCCAATGATCCCAAGCTAATTCAGTAAAGGAAAGAAGATTATTTAATAAGTTATGTTGATAAAACTAGACATCCATATGGAAAAAAATTAGATTCTACCTTAATTTGTTTAATTACGTCAAAATGAATCATAGACTTACATGTAAACATAACGCTAAACTTTGCAAGAAAAAATATAGGAAAAAATTTTTTGATACTTGAAGGTAGGAAATGATTTTTAGTTAGGACTCAGAAACAATGAACCAAAAATAATAAATGCATTAGTTTTTTTAATCAACATTTTATTTTTTAATAAAAAAATTTTAAGTTTTGCTCTTAAGGAAATGAAAAGGCAGTGTATGTATGAAGGTAAACTATTTCAAATGACTGGATTCTAGATTAAAAAGTACAACCCACTTAAAAGTAGACAAATGATCCAGTTTTAAAATGGTTTTAAGAGTTTTGCACAGACATATCACAGTAAGGATATATTAATAAGGAAATAAATATGCTCAACATCATTAGTTAACAGGGAAATGCAAATTAACATGAGAACCTTTAATACTCCTTAATATTAATTGTTAAAGATGTCAATACTAAATTTGGTAGGAGTTGCAGTGACTAGAACTCTAAAATAATGCTCCTTACTTGTAAATTAGTATAGCTACTTTGGAAATGGTTTGACAGTAGCAAAA
This sequence comes from Scalopus aquaticus, assembly GCA_004024925.1. Taxonomy (NCBI): domain Eukaryota; kingdom Metazoa; phylum Chordata; class Mammalia; order Eulipotyphla; family Talpidae; genus Scalopus; species Scalopus aquaticus. The sequence continues at coordinate 58,773 of PVIJ01001002.1, read as the reverse complement.
GCAAAAAGTGAATAAATTGGACTTCATCAATATTAACTAAAAACTGTGCTTCCAAAAACACTTAAAGAAGGTGAAAACCAACTGAATAGGAAAAGGTATTTTAAAATCTAATATCCAATAATGGGGTTACATTTTGAATATATAAAGATCTCTTACAATGCATTAATAAGACCAAAAAAAAAATAGGCAAAGGCTTTGAATAAATATTTATTTAAAGAAAGTATACAAATGACTAGTAGACACACAAAAAGGTGCTTAACATCATTTGTCATCAAGGAAATGCAAACCAAAACCACAGATAGATACCACTTCTCACTCACTAATTTGTTGAGACTATGGAGAAACTAGAACCTCCTGTACATAAGTTGCTTCTGGGACTATAAAATTGTTTGGCAACGATGGAAAACTGTGGCAGTCCTAATATAGTTTAACAAGCAATTCCGCTCTTAGGTATATAACCTAAAGTGTTGAAAACAAGACACTCAAACACATCCTTGTACACGTACAAGGATGTTGCAGCATTACTATAGCTACAATGTGGAAACAACCTAAATGTTCATCAATGGATGAGTGAATAAACAAACTGAGATAATAACAAAATGGATTATTATTCCACCAATAAAAAGGAATAAAATTGCATACACGTGCTACAGTGCTGAACAACTTAAATAACATGCAAAATGAAAGCAAACACAAAAGGCCATTTATTGTGTGACTCCAATTGTACGGAATATCCAGAATGAGTAAATTCAGAGATAGAAAGTAGATTGGGTTTTGCCAGTAGTATTAAGACGGAAACAATAAGAAACGCTTATTTAATAGGGGATTTTATTTTGAGGTGATGAAAATCTTTTGTAAGTAGATATTATGGTAGTTGTACAACATTGTTAATTACTAAATGCCATTGAATTAGTCCCTTTAAAATAGTTAAATTTATGTTTTGTGAATTACTAAATAGCACACACATATTGGGGTACCTCTACATACAAATTAAAATGGTTGAATTTAAAAAGCTTGACCATACCAACTTTGGACTTGATTTTAGAGGGATTGGAGCTGTTGGTGGGAATGTCAAATTGTGAAACCACTCCATAAAACAGTTCTACAGATGCTTAAAAAGTTAAATATACACCTACCTCATGACTTAGTCATTTGATGCTTCGGAATTTGCCCAAGAGAAAAGAGCATATGTCCACATAAATGCTTATACTGGAATGTTCATAGCAACTTTACTTGTAGTAACACCAAATTGGAAATTTTTGTGATGTCCACCAACAGGTTAGTAAGTAAAGAAATTTTAATATATTCATAAAATGGAATATTTTTCAGTACTATATATGGATGAAGTATTAACATACACACAGTAATATTTTTTTTTATTTTATTTATACATACAAGCTGGGGTACAGGCCAGAGGCGTGGGGCGGCGAGAGGGTTCACCAGAGACAGAGTGGGGAGCAGAACAGGCAGATCAGAAGTACACTGCTGAGGGGAGCAGCGGGTGAGGCAGGAGAGGTCTGCCGCACCATGTGGGATTCTCCCTGGCCGGGCGTCGAACTCGTGTCGCCACTGCCGACAGCTCCACAGCGCAGCACTTAACCGCTGCGCCACCGGGGAGGCCCCACACACAGTAATATTAATGAAGCTTAATTATGCCAAGTGAAGAAATCCAGATGAATAAAAATACATACCATATAATTTAATTTATATAACACTCTAAAAAATACAAACAAATCTGTAGAGATGATAAATCAGTGGTTATCTAGGGCTAGGAGTGGGGGCATAAAAAGGAGGTAGGATTATAGAGGGAATGAGAAAACTGTAGGATGATGAATGTATTCACATTAAGATTGTGGTGATGGTTTCTTAGGTTTATTTGTATGTCAGGACATCAAATGGTATGCTATAGATAAGTAGTTTATATGTCATACCTTAGTAATGATATTTGAAAATAACAAATATGGCAAGGTTATGAGAAATTGGAACCATACTAACACTTACAGTGTTGATGAAAAATAATGTACCACTTTGGAAAACATTTTGGCAGTTCCTGAAACGATTAATCAGTTCTGTGACCAATCTACAACAAAGTATATGCTCATGAGAAATGAAAGGATTACCCACAGACGAAATTTCACACAAAATGTTCATAGAAATATAATTCATAGTAGCCAAAAGCTGTAGAACTGTAAACAAAACAAAGTCTATCACCTAATGAATTGATAAACAAAATGTGGTATGCAGTAGAATATTATTCAGCCACAAAAAAGAAAATACTGATACTTGCTTCAATATAATTGTCCCTTGAAAACATTATGCTAAGGGGGCCTCTCTGGTGGAGCAACGGGTTAAGTCGCAGCTTTATGAAGCTATCCAGAGCCACTGCAGCACAAGTTCAATACCTGGCTGGGGAGCTACCCACATAGCACAGCAGACCTCTCCCGCCTTGCCCTCTGTTCCCCTCAGCAATGTGTTTCAGTTGGTTTGCCTGTTCTGCTCCCCACTCTGTCTCTGGTGAATCCTCTCACCACCCCACACCACTGGCCGACACCCCAGTTCTTGTATGCAATAAATAAATGAATCTTTAAAAAAAAAAGAAAACATTATGCTAAGTAAAATAAGTACAAACACAAAAGAACAACTACTCTATGACTCCATTAATATGTGGTATCAAGAATAGGTAAATTCATAGAGAAAAAGTATTGGTTACCACAGGAAGGGGAGGAAATCGGGAGTTTGTTTTTTTTCTTAATGAGAAACAAAGTTTCTATAGGAGATGATAAAAAAATTCTGGAACTAAAAAGTGGTGATTAAATGTGCTTAATGTCACTGAATTGTACAATTAAAAATGGTTAAATGGTAAATGTATGTTGAATTTATTTTGCCACAATAGAAAAAAAGCAATACATGTAACTATTGTAGCCTAATGAATAGGAGACTTACAGTTGTGGCAGTTGAATGTGATCAGTAATTCTTCTCCACAAAAGAATAAGTATAAAAATGGAAAAATTATAGATGTTCTCACCAAAATAAGTAATTGAAGTGATTGATGTGTTAATTAGCTACATGGGGGGAGAATCTTTTCACAATTTAGATGCATATCAAATGACATGATACACTCTTTAAACATCTTACAATTTTGTATGTCAGTAATGCCTCAATAAACGTGCTGTTTTTTAAGTGGAAAAATAGTCAAAACGTATTTCAGGGCACTGTACATCAATCGAAAGCAGACAGCACTTTGAGAAATGCTTATTCTTGAAAAACTAATGTAATTTCAGGTAATAACAGTGGGAGACTGTGACCTTATCTGGGAGCTGTTTCTGTGCCCCACACCCCAACTTGATGGAAAAGAATGGTAGTTTTACCAGTTTTTGACTGGAAATGGAAACTACCACATTTGATGTCTTAGTAATACTCAGAGAGTAGGATGAAATTAGGTAGGAAATAATGGGGGTAGGGAGCATAGTGACTACATTTGTTAGCCAGAATTTTCAGTTCCAGGTGGGGTGGGAGGTGAACCAGCCAGAAATTTTATGAGTGATCCTGGAAGTGAAAAAGGTATATAAGGACTTAGGTAAGCTCCCCACAGATCTCTGGCTAACTGGAAAAGTGTACATATGCAAGACAATCTTAAGAGCATCTGGTAGAGAGTGAAAAGGCAAAGGGAACTGTAGAACTGGCTCAAACTTTGAAAGAGTTCTACAGCTCACACACAGGTTACTTGGCAAAGGGTAGAAGCCTTATTAGAACAAGTTTGAGCACAATCTCTGGCCAAATCATTGACTGACCACTAAATTATGCTGAAACAGAGGCAGACTTCTGAGAATCGAGATTACAAAACAATAATAACAGATACTTTAAAAACTGAGTGAGACATTCAGGGAAGAAATTATACCATTTCTCTGTCATCTCTTTCAGAAGACAGAAATAGAGCTAATACTTCCTAACTCATTCTGTGAGGACCCCATTACCCTAATATCAAAACCAGACAAATTACAAGAAAGGGAAATTTTAGGTCAGTATCAGAACATAAATATAAAAATTTTCAGGAAAATAATAACAAGGGTTAAACATAACAGTTTACAAAAAGAATTCTACATCATGACTAAATGGGATTAATTGCAGGTTTGCAAGGTTGGATCAACATTTGAAAATCAGCTAAAGTAATTTATTAAACCAATATGTTAAAGAAGAAAAATCATACGACCACATTAATTAGAAAGAGAAAAGTAATTGGACACAATCCAAAATCCATTCATGAAAAAATTCATCAAAGACAAACTAGGAAAAGAAAGGAACTTCTTCAACTTGATAAAGAACATTTAAAAATTCTTCTTAGAGCATATATAATCATGAAAAGAATGTTGGTTAGAAGCATGAGTATTAAAGGCCTACCTGGTAAATCTTAGATGGAAATGAGGAACAAGTTTCTGGAAACTGAAGGAAAAGCAATTCTTTTTAGAAAGTGACAGAACTTGACTGAATTATGTTCTTGTGTTTTCTGGAAGTTAGAACTTGTGAAAATGAAAATAGATATTTAATTGAATATTTCTAAGCCAAGCATTAAAGCTGTGGCTTGAGTCCTCTTTGTAGTAAAATGTAACAGGAGAGGTAGGAATTGAAGGCAGAATTGGTAAGTGAAAAAGAAACAGAATTTGGAGAAAATTTCCAACCTACAAATGTTGCAAAAAAGGAAAAGTTTATTCTTAAGATAGTGGTTGAACAATCATTTGATAAAGAGACCATGGTTACAACTCATGGATTTAATCAGCTGGTTCAGCAGCAGTCACGAACAGAGACATGATTACACCAGCTGAGACCTTGTCAATTTGAGCTAAAGGGTACCAAGAAAGTGGGATGGAATGAAGGATGGCTGTCAGACTTCTTGGATTCTATAGGCCCATGGATCTATTCAGTTGCAAATGTGTGCTATTCTTAAAGAAAAAGCCTCAAGGAAATTCAGAAATCATCAGGGCTGACACTCCCACTACAAAATCAAAATTGTTTCCTACTCAATTTCAGATAGAGGGGTCCTTGAAGAGAGCCATGTGGTCAGAACTGCACTGACATCCTAGTGGACCTACAAGATGAGATGTTAAGCCAAAGAGGATTGTCCTCAAGCCTAAAATCTAATGAAACTTGCCTTGCTAGGTTTGGACTTGCCTGGAATCACCTCTTTATTTCTCCCTTTTGGAATAAGAATGTCTATTCTATGCCTGTTCCCACTACTGTATTTTGGGAGCACATACTTATCTGTTTTCACAGGTTAGAGCTGATGAAGAATTTCCTCTCATAATGAATAGTACTTTAAATATCACCAGGTAACACTCTGAACTTTAGACTTTAAAATTGATGTAGAATGAGTTGAGGCTTCTGGGCTAGCTATTATATTTTGAGTGTAAGAAGGACATGAATAGGACTTCCCTGGTGGTGCAGAGGTTAGTCTCAGCACTATCAAGCTATGGCCAGCCACTGCAGCATAAATTCAATCCCCGGCCAGGGAGCTAACGCATATGACCCAGCAGACCTCTCCTGTTGCGCCTGCTGCTCCCCTCAGCAGTGTATTTCAACGTATCTGCCTGTTCTGCTCCCCACTCTGTCTCTGGTGAATCCACCCCTTCCTGCCTCCCTCCCGCACCTCTGGCCTACACCTTGTTCTCATGTGCATAAATAAAAATAAATCTTAAAAAAAAGACATGAACATTGGAGTGCCAGTGGTAAAATGTTATGGATTAAATGTTTGTACCTCTCTCCTTCCCCCACAAATTCATAGTAGGAAGACCTCATCACAAATACAAAAATATTTGGAAATGGGGCCTCTACTAATTAAATCTCTTATGAGATCAGGATGGGACATGATTTGAAAGAATTAGGACCTTATGCTAACACTCTCTTTGTCCACTATGTGAAGACACAGGGAGATGGCATCCACCTACAAGCCAACAGAAGAATGAAGCCTTCTTTGTTAGATTTCGATCTTGAAGTTTCTGTGAGAAATTTCTGTTGTTCAAGGTTCCCAGTCTGGTATTTTGGTTACCGCTTAGCAGACTAACATTGACAATGATGAAAATGTAGCAAAAAACTAAAATGTGATAATGCTATTAGGGAAATTCAAATCTATCTTAAGTGGAGTTATAAATTAAATATCTGGGAATGTTGACACTGCTGTCAATCAGAAGACCCTAGATATTGTCAGAGGAGTTTAATAATGGTGAAATTATCAACATCAGTGAGGAAAGGCGTTTCAATGAAAGGATTGAGATATCCTAGAATGGTCCAGTAAAAAATTTCCAAAATTATTCCTGGCAATATTACATGCCATTAAAAGAGCCAAAGATAAAATGTTGGAAGCTAATCCAGACTTAGAAAGTAATATGAAGTTCATCAAGGTATAGAAAAGGTGTTCATTCCTTACACTCAGTTACAGGAGAAGGCAGGTACTGCTCAAACTACTTTCAGTAGTTTTTTTTAAAACAAGGAAATAAAGCATTTTAATTTCAGTGTTTCTAATGTTTTAAATCACAATGTACTAAATAAACATTTTTAATTTTTCATATCCCTATAAACTTATAGCCAATAATAAGTTTTCAGTGTTTGGATAAAAATTTGTAAATGTTAGAGTAATTTTTTTCCATAATTATTTTTTTAAAAAAGATTTATTTATTTGTGCATACAAGCTGGGGTACAGACCAGAGTTGTGGGGCGGCGAGAGGGTTCACCAGAGACAGAGTGGGGAGCAGAACAGGCACAGAGTGGGGAGCAGAACAGGCGGACTGACTGAAACACACTGCTGAGGGGAGCAATGGGTGAGGCAGGAGAGGTCTATCACGCCATGTGGGAATCTCCCCGGCCTGGCGTAGAACTTGCGTTGCTGCTGCCGACAGCTCTACAGCTCCACAGTGCAGCACCCAACCTCTGTGCCACCGGGGAGGCCCTTTTTTTCCATAATTATTAAGAAAGGTTTGCATGCTTTGCACAATCATTTTTACAGTCCCACATTACTGTGCAAAGCAAAAATTGCTTATCTTAATCTCAGTTAAAACTGCCCAAAGACTAGTAATATTTTAAAATTAATATTTTAACTTAATTATTGTCAAAGGCATCAGAATGTAAGAATAGTAAATATAAATTAAGCTAAAAGTTTTTATTTAATTAAATTAAAAAGCTTTGAAAAGAATCAGACTAATCCCAAGGAAGAGATACGTTAAAAAAATTAATATGTAAAATAATTTCCCATAAGAAACACTGAGATTTTTTTCTAATGTTTTGTTATATTCTATATGTTGAAACTTTCAATTACTGCTTCTCATTAATGAGTTTGATATATTTAACAAATGCATCATTCAGTAAATTGATTGTTAGCTTTTAGTAAACTGATTTTTGTTGAAGTGACCTGATCCCTAGAAGATCCCAACTACTGATGAAGACTGGGAATTAATTGAGCCCTACTACCTCATCCAAAGCAGCTCTTTCTGCATTCTCTCTATATAAATTAATATTAATTTATTTAATGTTGCTCTCTATCTTATAGCACATATCCAACCCATCAACAGATCCTTTAGCTTTATCTTCAAAATATATTCAAAATCTGACCAATTTCTACCATTTCAATCACTACCATCAGTTCTACACCTAGCATTATTATCTCTGGATTTTTTTGGTCAATCTCCTATATGGTCTCCTACCTTCTATTGCTTCCTATGCTCTGTTCTACTAGTGAAGCCAGAGAGATCATCTTCTAAGATAAATAAGGCTATGCCATTTCTTTGCTCAAAACTGTTCAATGGTTTCCAACTCAGGAAAAGAGACCCAGCTTATATTACTTTGTTTCTAGGAGTTTTTGGTCTTTTGTTTGGATTCTCAGAGGATAATTTCACTCTCTCTTTTATACTAGCTCCCTTCAATTAAAATGGGGAAGAGAATGGTTATAAGTATATGGGGGGAGGGGGGTCATAAAAATATTTTGAATTCATTTGGGCAAATTTAAATAAAACCTAATGACATTTTTGTTCAACTAGTTTAGTAAAATAATAACTTCTCAGGACAAGCATAACATAATGCTTTTAAGCATTTTTGTCTGTAAGTGTTAAAGCACTAAAACTGAGGAAGTATTAATTCAATTTTGAGCTCCTCAGAGCAAAAATATATATAAAAGCACACAGTTGCTAAGTTTATAAAACCATCAGCAAAATAATAAATATGTCTGTGGCGAGAAAACAGAATCAACTATTGGCAAAATTCCTTTAATGTGATCCTTTTGGGCACTGATATAGTCAATATACTACTAATTAGACTACAGTTTTCTCTAACATGTGCATGCTAATAGATACTTGGCTTTACATTTGGATGAAACCTGTGTGAAGTATATGAATGGACTTTTTAACCTATCTGCAGTTTATATGTGAGAGAGAAGTGTTTGATAATTTTTTATTTGGTCATTGAAAATCCATCCTAATGAGGAAGAGATTAAAAATTGTTTCATGATTATTTTATGAGCTAAAAAATTTTCTTAAAAAAATGTGTTAGGGTACATGCTATAGGACAAGGAAGAACATTCCTACACAGTTAAAGAGTTGACACTTGAATATTATTTCTCACATTGTGTTATTCCCAGAATACAATTGTCTATAAACAAGATGAACTCTGATCTTCATTTAGTTTTTAAAGGAAGTCATGAAAATTGTGGTTATGATTGAATTTTGGTCATTGAGTGTATGTTTTTCAAAATACTGTGCAAATAAATGAGCAGTGAATATAAAATTGCTTATCCAACTTGAAACTTGCTATCAAGAGGGAAGGTAGTCATATAAGTTTTTGAAATTAGATATGAGATAAAAATATTTCTTAAGCCCTCCCTGGTGGCACAGCGGTTAAGCGCTTAACTGCTGCGCTGTGGAGCTGTCGGCAGTGGCTACGCGAGTTCGACACCCGGCTGGGGAAGATTCCCACATGGGCGGCAGACCTCTCCTGCCTCTCCCACTGCTCCCCTCAGCAGAGTATCTCCATCTATCTGCCTGTTCTGCTCCCCACTCTGTCTCTGGAGAACCCTCTCGCTGCCCCACACCTTTAGCCTGTACCCCAGCTTGTATGCATAAATAAATAAATCTTTAAAAAACTATTTCTTAATGTCCCCCAAACAGACAATTTCTGTGATTTTGAAGGACTAGCTCAAATGGCACGGATCAGCACCTTGAATAGCTTGAAACTATCCTCCAGGGCCAAATTATTAAAAATTTTAATAGTGAAAATAATGTATCAGCACAAGCTATAATGCAAAGAAGGCTTAGTCACTATGAAATGGACTCTTACACAATTTAGAACATGCATCAGCCGTCCCACATCTCCACCCACAAAAAAATAATTATTCTTAATATGCACTTATTTTACTTTGAGTATCTGTATTAGTGTTTAAAACACTGTATCAGATATTTTGGTGTATTACCTCCCAGTTGGATTATGCACTCCTTAAAGAGCTAGTGATTGTGATCTTTGCCATCAGAGGTATGCTGATAAATCTTTAAAAACAACTTTCTGGGAATATAAACATATGCTTACACACGCACACAAATAAGCAAAAAACATACACACATGATAAGCACACAATTTATAAACAAAAATATATGATATAAAATTCTTGTAGTCATTTGATTCTCTCAGAATGCTTTTGTTGATTATTGCTAAACACTTGTGTATGCAGCCAACCCGAATTTATAATTGCTGGAGAATATAGTTCTGACATAAGTGGTCATTGATATATTTTTTTAATGAATCAGATGAAAATGAAATGACTTTACTTTTTTTCATCAGTGATGTGAGTGAATTCTTGTGAGTGTTAATAGTTTTCAAATACTGGAAGATTACTTACCGCCATTTAAAAAATATTTATTTATTATTTATGCATACAAGAACTAGGGTGTAGGCCAGAGATGTGGGGTGGTAAGAGAATTCACCAGAGACAGCATAGGGAGCAGAACAGGTGGATCTACTGAAGCACAATACTAAGGGGAGCAGCGGTCGAGGCAGGAGAGGTCTGCTGCACCATGTGGGAATCTCCCTGGCCAGGTATTGAACTCATACTGCTGTGCCTCTGGATAGCTTCATAGTGCTGAGACTTAACCCGTTGCACCAACGGGGAGACCCACTTTCCCCTGTTTTTTTTTTTTTTCTTCACAGTTTCAGTATAACACTTTAATTTGCATCACCATTTTCCCATCCTTTTCTTAAATATAGACTATCAACAAATTACATTATGCACTGATTTTATATTTTTTCCAGTTTCCAGGGTACAAACATTCCCACTGTAGTCAATTTCAAGCTACCAATGTAACATCACTGAACACAGAGTTGGGAAGAGATGGGCAGTAGCACTCCGTTGGAGTTTTTTTGTTGTTGTTGTACTAAAATGGACAAAGTAACCTCCAGAATAATAAATAAGAAATTATGAGTTTTGCGTATTACTTGTTTTTTATGTAATTTATCTTAAGTTTGAAAATATTTGTTTTTGTTAATGACTGTTTAAAAACCAGCTTGCAAAAATTCCTGAAAATCTAATATTTGACTGATGATGAGCTGGTATGGGTAGGATTCAGCCATTGCTGCCCCTTGGAATAGGGCTCTGCATAATCTATACAGCCCTATATGACTGATATGGATTAGTAACAATCTTAAACTGAGTTAATTCAATCAACCTAATTATAGTCATCATTATGTCTTTGGCTTTCATGTAGGTTTTCTTTAGGAAAGACCATACAAATAATGGCTGTACATTTGCTGTAAAATTACTTCAAGAACTTTGATATGTTACTCCAATGTTTTAAGTTTTTCTTAATGAATTAAGTTTCCTTATATACTAGATAAGGAGAATGGTATCATATTGCCTCTTTCCTCTGTCTTAAAATTCACCAGTAAATTGTATGCTTGAGCACAATAAAGTTAGCATTCTCTAATAACATTTTTAGCATTTTTTAAAAGTGAGATCTGATTTTGCAATCTTCATATATATGTATGTATGCGTATACTTGCATGCACATATATACATACAAAAACACTTTCAAATTTGGTTTCCCAAGGTACATTTGATAGGAAATATTGAATAAATCCTTTGTTTCCCATACTTACTAATTCTTAAAATCATGAGTTGGTTCTCTAGCATTCTTCAGAGGTGAACAATAAGGATTTTTTTTAAAATTCATTATAAACTTATACACTAAAATATATTAATGTTTGAATCCATTTTATTTTTAACAGTATTCAGATTGTCTCAACTTCAGCCAGTGGGAGCACTTCAAGTTGGCCTTTTCAGCTTGACTCTAAATACTTTTGACATGACCCCAATCTTTGATAGCTTCCATGCTTAAAAATGGTATGATAAGCTATTGTACTTATGTTGGATATGTGCTGTCCCAAACCTGGAATCAGCCTTTGCCTCAAAAGAATTCTTTTCAAGGGAAAATGGTGTTTAGAGACCATAAACTGGATACACAGGCATGTGCTTGTTGTTAAAGTGACAGTCTCTATTTTTTGGCATTTACGGTGGGCAGAACTAAGAAACACCTATTTTAAACATAAATATATAATGAGTTCATTTTAATACATTTAGTTCATATTTAGGATCACAGACCTTTATGTAATTCATTAATTTTACATGTTTCTTTTTTAGTCCCACACCAAAAATTAGTTATCAAAACACCAACTTAATTATCAATTTGCTTTATTTGAGACTATGCATGCAACAATACAATACCACCCCCAATAAGTGCCACAAAAATATGGTTAGTGATAACAATTTTGTTTATTTTTGCTGTTTTAAAGTTCTTTTTCTAAGCTTATATCCTGTGAGATATGTTATTAAATTACTATTTATGGTAATTTTTTAAGAATTATCTCCACAGACGCTTGCAATGTTCCTCTCTATTGTTATACCGCAAACTCCTTATGTAATTAAGTTCATTTATTTCATCTACTTTTTATTTTGATGGGATTACTTTTTACATTTGCTTTTTAAAATTATGTAAATTATTTATATGGTTCTCAAATTGAATCTACAAAACAAGTTTTATGAGAAACCTTCCTACTGTTCTGTTTTTACTATCTGTTCGCTCCTTACATGTAACCTTGTTTTTTAAGGCTTTGATTTTTCCCATTCATTTAAACAACTGGGTAAATAAACAAATGATAGCAGACTGTACATATTTTTCTCTACCTTGCTTTTTGATTTAGCAATACATATTGGAAATTTCTGTAAAATACCCTCATTCCTTTTTAAAAATTGCACAGTATTCCACTGGATGGTATACCATAATTAATTCAACTATTTCCCGATGATAAACATTTGAGTTATTGCTAGACTTTTGATCTGATAAACAATACTTTGAAGTATAATTTATTATTATACTTTTGAGAAAGCATTTCAGCTGGTTCTGATAATCCCATTTTAAAAAGAAAATGACCTATAAAACATAATTTTTTTTTTTTTTTTGGCCAGTGTTGGGTAGACCCTTGAAGTAGGATTTGCTAACCAAGAAAAAAAAAAAAGTGTAACTTCATTAAATATTGTTAAAGTCCTTCTTGTTGGGATTTTTTTCATTTTTCTCTTCAACAAATATTACTGGAGAGTGTCCCTTCCACATATAAGCTTATCCTAAATGTGACTGTGTTGTAAAACTCAGGTTTTTACCTATTTGTTAGGTAAGAAATAGTATCTCAGTGATTTGCATTTGTCTTAATGAACAGGTTGAGAATGTTTCTTTTAAGGGGCATTTGCATTTTCTTTTTTGTAAAATGTTCATAACTCTTGCCATTTTTTTTATCAGGGTGTTAGTCTTATTTATTTTTAGATACTCTACATAGGGTTGTTAATTTGTATAAGTTACAATTTTTTTCAGTTTTTCATTATTGTTTATACTTTGCTTGATGTATTTTTTCTTGGTCATACAAAAGTCTTTCATGTTTTACATTTTGGGATTTTTCAGCATCTCACTTTTTAACATCTAGTTTTGATCACTGCTAGGACTGTTTCCCTACTCTCCACTTACAGGGGATTGAGCCACAATTTCTCCTAGCACTTTTGTGGTTCAAATGTTTATGTTCAAATATATAATGTCTTTGAAATTTATTTATTATCCAAATTCATCTTTTTTCTTATGACTACCCAGTTATTCCAATACTACTAATTAAAAAGTCCATCTCTTCCTCACTGCTGTGAAATACAGTTTTGTTATGTTAAATATCCATATGCATTTGGGTCATTTTCTCAATTTTATATTGTATTCTATTGGTCTTTTTTTACACGTTTCATTGCCAACTGTTATTTTATAAAGGATTTATAACAAATCTTAATATCTGATTTGACATACCCCTTCCAATGTCAACGCTCATCTCTTTCAAGGTTTTTTTGAAAGAGAAAACCATGAATTTTGCAGTTTGTGTCTTGTAATAGTGTTCTTCATCAGTAGTGTTTATCAGAAGCACCTTCAGAAATAAAAAAATAATATCCGAGAAATATTTGTTACTCATCCCAGGCCTATTGAATCTCTGGACTTTTGAGAAAGCATTTCAGCTGGTTCTGATAATCCCATTTTAAAAAGAAAATGACCTATAAAACATAAATTCAAGTTGGAATTCCAGAATACCTTATGATTTCCCCCCTGTGTACTCTTAACCTTACTTAATGAACCCTTGCATTTACCCATTTACCTGCACTGGAAATTACTTTAATCTTCCGTCAGTCCTTCCTCTCCCATAACTGTTTTTACTTAGTCACCAAACCAACGTTTTACCTCAAAAATACCTAGTTTTATACTTCCAGTGCCACTAACCTTTAACATCTTTCTTATGAGCTGTTAAGCAATCTATACTATTATCTGTTTGTACTGCTTACACAGTCATTCCCTAAAACACTAATGGATGGACACCAGACCTAGTAGCTCTTTGTTTTTAAGCATATGGTTTCTCTTACTTGGAATCCAACCCACACTCCTCCCTCCACCCTGCTCTTATTTGGGGGCGGGGCGGGGGTGGGTGCCGGGGCGGGGGAATGTAAACTCTCAATATTTGAGATGTAGTTCAAATGGCATCTCTTTGATAAAATCTTTCTTGGAGTTTCCATCAAAATTAGTTGTCCTATCCCGTTCATTTTTATAAAAAATTACTTTATTACTTTTTGTGTCTTTATAATGTTATTTATGTAAGTCTCTAATCTCTGAGGAATCTCACACTTTCAACATCAACCAGAATGTGAATTTTTCATGTTTTTCCAGCCTCTAACAGAGTGCATAGCATAAAGCAAGCACTCAATGTTTGTTCAATGAATGAAAACAAATAAAGCTTCATTAGTCTGTACCAATGAAACAGAAACAAGACATGATAGTGGCCAGCTTATTCTACTATTGAGATCTCATTCATTTAGCTTTTTGTAGTTGGCCTTCCTAGACTTTGTTCTCTGTACATGGTAATTCTTTACTTTTTGAAAACACATGAAGAACACCTATAGTAGTAAATTAAGTATCTATGAACCATTATCTTTTTATCAACCTGTTTAAAAGTACTATCTTGGTTCTAAAAATAGATGCTGCTTTACAAATAAAGTGCAACAATTTAGTCTATAGTGGTGGCATAATTAGTTTATGGGATAGGTATATATCATATGTAGAATCCAAAAATAAATTATCAGCAATATTGGAAAATATGTTTAATCATTAAACTCATTTACAATTCTGTATGTAAGTGAAGCACTAATTTAGATGATGATATTAGGTAGAAGATTGTCTGGGGGACAAATTCTTTTATAAGTATATTAATTATTTTTTCTTATTTTCTCCGTAACTCTATGACTTTGTAGTAATCTCTGAAATGATCAAATATCATAACATGTAAAAAGGAAAGGAATCATTAAAAATAATTTAAGAATTGTAACTTCTTTGTAGGAAGGCATTAAATACTGGAATAACCCTTATTATTAAACATCACTTAAAAAATATAGAATTGGGTATGTTTGATTTGCAAAATAACACATTAATTTAAAGATATATTTTAATATAAAAAGGAACACTTACTTTTTATTAAAATATAGAAAATCATCTTGAATTTTAAATATTAAACTTTTTCACTTACCAACTACTGTTAATTTGATTTCTGCTAATTGCATTTCATCTTTGAGACTGTTACAAAAATATTTTCCAAATTACATGAAGAGCCCTTGATGATAATGAAAATATGGTTTTAAAAGATAATAAAGTCAACTTTTTTTGTTATCACCACTTTCATCCTTTATCCCAACCTCTGGGAGGACACTGAAGTTTATTTTGTTATGTAAATGACTTCATTCAGCCAAGAAAAAGACAACTTTATGTTGTATATGGCTTTAACTTGAAATTATTTTTATGTACTCCTTAAAAACTTTTTTGAAGTATGGTTCTATAATCACCCATGAAAATGACAGGAAGTTTTAATGAGTTTTTATGTTAATCACGTTCATTAAAAGAGTACCATTTTCTCTGTTTATTTCAGCATATAAAACTTTAAATTAATAAATGAACTTTATTATGTCGATTCCTCCTCCCCTCCCCCCAAAGGCTTCCTCTCTTAAAACCAGGTGATGTAAAATACATATCCTTATAAATCCTACTGTTTGGAAAACCAATGTACTGTTTTCAAATCCAATATTTCAAAATATTACTGAAACCAAAAATTGAACGATGCTTTGCAAATTATTCAAAGTATTTAAGTAAAACATATATCTTTAGTTACTTAAGTTATTCAAGTGTGCCACTTAATTTCAAGAGAAGTATTTTAAGAGAATTCTTCATAAAAACTGAGATAACTTGAAATTAGCCCTTTTTTCTTATCAGTCCAAAATGCTTTTAACAGAAAATGCTACTGATTAGGCAAAATATTTGAAATAATACTATAATACTTTATATATAGAAATTTCAGTAAATTATCTTGTTTACTTCCAAGCATTTAAAAACATAAACACTTTGAGTAATGATCACTATTATATAAAAATGCATGAATGTTTTTGGATGTTATTTTGGACAGAAAATTTAAATTCTACCATTCACACTGATATTTTAACCTGTATTTTTCTTCTGGAACATTATTAGTAAATTTTGAGTCTATAGAACTGTTGGCCCAGTCATACACGTACATAGCTTGGCCTCCGAGTTAATTAAATATGAGTTAATAATATATTATAAGGAAATTATTGTCCTTATTACAGTTATTAGGTAGTTACTCAAATTATAGCTTCAAAGGAATGCAAAGCATGGAAAACTCAGGATTAAATTATGCATTTGAACCTTAGGCCAGCTTTTACTGTAGAGACAGTTTTCTGCTAAGACAGAAATTGTATGTCATTGAAATTAAATGCTTTTCTGGGGATGGAAGGTTCCAGTTTTTAATGAAATTACTGAGTGTGGTGTAGTGAAATGATTAAAATCTGTATTCCGGGAATGTGGCAGGGAAAAAAAATCAATAAGTGCTAGCACAGCTTTGCTGCTCAATGTGAATCCTGAGAATGAAATAAACTACTACAAAAATAATAATTAAAAACATATCAGCACATTAATTTATTTAGCATCAGTCTCCTGAGACATCATCTTCACTAATTTTTAGCATACATTTTACTATGTAATGAGCAGTCTTCTTTTCAGATATCCCTATTAGACAGGCAGTATTTCTGCCCTTCCCCCAGTGCTCCTGCATTGCAATCATTGTACTTGCACTTATTATGTTACAAATGACCGAGGTAAGGCTGACATTCTCAGTGCATGCAAAAAGACCTAGTCTGCCAAGCTTTTTTTTTTTCTCCCCTAATGAAGCAGCTTTGTGAAATCTCCCCATGTGTTAATACTAATGAAGATCCTCCAGCACAATTAAAATCACAGCCAGTGGCTGAAGAGGAAACATAAAACAATAGTGCCTTTTAAAATACATTTATCCACATACATTTGTACAAAATATACATATATGGTCAAATTATTCCCCTAGAGCTTGTTTTTCATCCTAACAAATTATGCAGTTTTCAATTATATGAACGCTGAGACTTATATTGTGTTCCGTGGAGGGTAAAAACACTACTTCACTGAAAAAAATTATATATATATATATTATATATATATTCTTTATATTCTTGTGTATTAAAGCGTCAAGGCTTTTTAAAAAAATATCTTTTTTTTTTAGGAAACTATGGGATAATGTGGGAGGACGGAGTAAACTTGATTAGTTTCAGGATGTTGGGGTTGGGTGGGGGAATGGAAGGGTAAAAACCAGAAAGTTAGAAAGAGCTTCTGGGGTTAGAAAAATAGCGTAGCTCATATGTGTTTAAAGATGGAGCAATAGGCTACCCGTCTTAACTTGATTTCTTAAAAAGTGTTCAATTCTTGCCATTACCTATGTCCCCACTCCGTTTTTGACCTCTCTGAAATTGGGGGGAAACCTTTTACAGTTTCAACATAACTTTAAAATGATTTACTATTTTAACGTGTTTTGTGTGAATTTTAATTCCGTGCATAAACATTACAGCCTGCTTAATTTGCCCGTGTTAGGGCAGTAGTGTTTTATTCTTAGACCATCTTGCGTCCTGGTTTTTATTTTATTTTGAGTTCTAAACATCCACGAATTATGGCATATTAATTTCGTTGGCTTATAGACTTCAACCGACTTCTGAGTTTACGGATAAAAAGTTTAGGTGGAAATGGTAAACCTATACTCCCTATTCGCCAGCTTACTTTTTTTTTTTATTATTATTATGTTTTCAATCCCTACGTTCTGTCCTCTCTAGTTTTAAAAGCAAAGCAAAACATTTAAGTTTCTTAACTTTTTCCTGGGACGAGGAACGTTGCAAACTCAAAGCTACAGTATTCTTGGAAGGAAGAAGTAACCCCCTCCCTCCCTTGGCTCCTTTAGGAGCTGATAGGTCATTTATTATTGGAACTGAAATGGTATAAACAATTCTCTCTCTTTTTCCCCTTGTTAACAGCAACTTTCATTGTTAGAGAGAGGAGAGAGAGAGAAGCCTTGTTGGTTGACGTCACTTGGTTCATGAAGCCTTCGCCTAGAAGTGAAGCTGCTGAACAAACCTTGAGAAGAATCATCTCCTGCTTCAATCTGCTGCTGGATAGGAACTAATCAGAGGGAGAGAGGCGGAAGACGGAGAAGGAGGGAGTCAAGGGCTTTCCCGATCACAAATCTCACCTCCACTCCAACTCTTTGTACTTTTCTTGCAAAAATAATAGAAATAAGGAGGTGGTGCGCTTTCCAAAAACAAAAATCGTAACCTTCAACCATCTGGGGAAGGCAAAATCCCATCTACCGCAACTCTCAGTTCGAAAGTAAAGGTGAGTTTAAAATCCTCGGGTGTGAGGGGTGCGGGTGAAGATGAAAACTCCAAATGTTTTAAAGCCGGTTGAAACAGAAAAGGAGAAACTATGCTTCTGCGAGCTGGGAAGACTCGGAGTTGCTTATCTCGAGGCGCTCGCCCTGGCCGCCCTGCTCGCCCTGCCGCGGCTGTTTACCCTCGCTGGTCGGTGTGTCTCTTTGTTGTGCTGTTTGGAAGGCCCGGGTGGTGCTCGGTGTCCCGAGTGCAATTTGGGGGGAGGAGGACGCGGAGATGCGCGGTCCTGGGTGGGAGGTGGGGGGTGCGGTCTCAGGAGAGCATAAACTTTATTCCTAGCTGCCAGTGCGGGACTTCGATCTAGCAGGGCCACGGCGGTGCCTTCCCGAGCGCGGGCAGCCGCTGCAGCCGCGATTCCGCCTCCTTTGTGCCGGCCGCCCTGCTCGGCCGCCCGGGCTCAGCGTCTCCTGACTCCTTTCGGCTTCGATCGCTCAGGTCGCTGCCGACAGTTTTGTGTCTTAAAAACAACCACAGGCACTGTTGAGATCGTCGTTCGTACCCTGGAATAGCCACTTCCCTCCCCCCAACCCTTCCACGCAGGGGTAGTTTTAAGATTACCACCCCCACCCCCGTCCCCCGTCCGCCTACTGCTGCCCTTTTTTGCCTCCGCCCCCTCTTCCCTGTAGGACTGTTTCGCTTCGCCTCCCACCCCCACTTCCAATTCGGGCCTCTTTTGCTCGCTCTCCTAGTAGCTTAGCGCTCTAGAGTTTACGGAAAAAGAGCTGGGGGTTTTGGTGTAGGGCCAGGTGGGGCTGAGAAAAGATCAGGACACCTGGGAAGATCTGTCGGTACACAACAGGGCTAGAGGAGCCGAGCTTTTCTTGCAGCAATGTCTGCGAATCGGTCTCTCATCTAGCAGTTATTTCCCGGGAACGACCTCCAGCTCGCAACTCTTCTTCGCTCTTTTAATCTTCTTGTTGCTTCCCCTCCCCCCTTTCCCTTTCGCGGGTCCTTTCTCCTTTAAAGTAGTTCCATGAACCCCAGAATTGGGATTTGGAAAGGAAGGAAGTATTTGGAGAGCCAGTCCTGGCTTTGCTGTTCGGGAGATTTTCTCTTCTTTTCTTTCTGCTGTATTTATCTTTTGTGTGTTGCTTCCTTATAAAGAGAGAAGCAGCTGCAGCCCTTGGCCGAGTTGTTGAAATTTATCCCTTTGTGTATATTACAATATCCTCCATTTTTTTCCCTGCCCTCTAAACAACAAGCGTTTCGCCATCTTGGGCAATTTTTATTCCCAAGTCTCTCTCTCTCTCTCTCTTTCTTTTTTTAAAATATGTTTTTGAGGAAAGGAAATAAGCCTTAGAAAGACAAAAAGTATATCTGGATAAAACTCAAAGTTTAGGGAATGTTCAGGGGGCCTGGTGACGTCATGCAAACTTTATTGAGAATTTTTTTCCAAGAGTAAATTTGTTTCAATTTTTTTCCTGTTGTAAAGGTTAACAATAAGTTGTTCCACTTATTTTTGTGTTTTCTGCTCACAAAATGAACACTCCACTTCTACATCTTATGTTTTGGTAACAGGTGGAAAATTATGTGCAAAAATAAATAGTGTAAACTATAGTGTCATTTGGTATTCACCTAGCATTTGTCTACGTGTGTATTCTTTAAATGTCTTAAATGTTATTTTTAATCATTTTCTCATTTTCTCTACTTTCTGCTGTGGATTTTTCTTTAATCAGCTTAGTTAATGTTTATGGAAACTCACTTTAGAATACCTACATTCTTTTTAAAACTTAAATGTCCTTTTTTAAACGTATTTCTTTATGTTTTGAAAAGATACAAATATTGAAAATACTTGGAAATACCAAGTACTTAGAAATTTTATAGTAGATATTAAGACAAACTATTGGCAAAAATGTCATTAGTACTTAAAAGGCAAGATTGATTTTTAAATGCATAATTTCTAGCAATTAATTATTTGTCAGCCATTATAAAAAGATAAACAATAAAAGCTAGTGTTTTAATTTGTTTAAAATAGTTTTTCACCTCAGAAGTTTGGCCTGTCACATGACCACACGTAATGCTGCAATGACTAGTATATAAATAAGGGGCACTGTAAATTGAATGAGAAAGTAGAATTCTGTCTCCTGTAGTCATTTTCAGTCATCATATTTACCTCTTTTCTAACAAGGACATGAAACTATTTAATTTGCATTCTCTTTGTCTTCTGTGTGTGTGTGTGTGTGTGGGAGGAACGTTGACTACAATTAACTAAGTAAAAAGCTAATAGGAACAATTCTGAATACGCTGAAAAGGTTTATCTAACACGAAAACCTACCTTGTATGTGGTATGTTTTTATATCGGTAGCAGTCTTCTTTGGTGTTACCTGGTATGCTGTTTATCTAGAAATTTGCTTTATGTAAAAAACTATATAGAAAACTTGACTGAATTGAATGCCTGCCATTTATGTGAATTGTAGGTAGGTGAAAAATGTTTAAATAGTTAAAGGCACATAGAACAGATGGTTCTAAATTATACATGCAACAAAGGACTAGAAGATTTGGCAGATTATAAATTGCAAGCAACAGAGGATAAGCAGTTTAAGAAAATGGTAGTTAAGTACATTTGATGTTTCACACCTATTGTAAACACTATACATATTATTGTCACTGTGCTGCATAATCAATAATTTAGACAACACTGTGACACTTGTAAGTTTCAGCTAGAAAAAAAGTAAGATTTTCACAAAAGTTTTAAATGATTTGTTGAATGTAAATTTATATTAAGCCAATGATGGCCAGTAAGTTTGTTTGTTTATTTTTAGGAAATCAAATTGTATGCTTAAAAACAAGAAGTTATTTATGAGATCTTAATATTGCTTTATTCATATAATGGTTTGGACAGAAGTAGGAGTAGGTACATGTTTTGAAATCCAGTTAATAGTATCTCTACTAATCTTACATGTTAAACTAGTGACTAACTTTAACATCATTTATTCTTTTAAGCAGTACTGAAAAATATTAGTAAATCATTTAGTCTTGGAAATGCAGTTATTAGAATACTGTTGTCATCTAAATACTTACTAATTGAAGGAAGGATATATTTTAGTATTATTTAAAATTTGTATGTAGCATAATTTTACTCTCAATTTTTTAAATGTAGAGGTTTTTATATAGTTCTTGCCTTTCTAGAAGACTGAGCAATTATATTCAGCATTTTAAAAAGATTTAGAATAACAAAGTATTCAATTTGGCAGAAATTTGTTTTTATTTTTATAAGCCATTTATTTAAGATGCATGTAAGTCTGTAATGGAAACCTTGGAATTTTAATTCTGTTGCCCTTTCTCCCATTTCTTTGTTTGCATGTTTATTATAGAATTGCAGTGTAAAGGAGCAGATGTTTTGCCAAACATCCTGATGTGTTGCTTTTTCTTATGGGAGTGCATAACTGTTCCTTCTGATGCATCAACTTGACAGCTGGTTGATTTCATGGAGCTGCTAAGAAGCCATTAGTGGTGTCATTGAATTGAAACAGAACAGTCACTCCCAGCTTGAACTGCAATTGTTAATGTCTTTGTTGCTACTTTTGTGTTACTATACAAGATGTAGGATATCACACTTGCCTGGAAGTTCATGGTTTCTGTCTTATCTCCTTGAATTAGTGAAAGTATGTGTTAGATCTTGATTACTTTTAGGTTTAAAGATTTCTCAAGGAAAGATTTTAAGTTGTACTTTCTGAATTTTTGATGTTGTCCTAGCTACAACTATCACAAGAATAATTTAACACAAAGTAATGTGATTTTTGACCCCAGATGAAATTATGTCATCAAGGTTTAATGATTTTTAATATACTTGGTATCCTAAGGGATTAATTAAATCACCTAGTTAAGTATTTTAAAGGTTTTTGCTTGTGTAAAATTGAATAGTTAATACTATGGATTTAAAAAGTTTGGTACATTATTTAGTAAATGTTAACTAATGTGATTAAATATTTCTTTAAACTTCTGTGCAGAAGATAATCAGGAAAGAATAATTGAGGACATGGGTCATTTGGGGTTTAATTTTCCTTATAAAGTGGTCAAGATTTTAAATAATTGACTACTAATCAATAACTTAATGATTTTAAAAATTGAAATTATATTTTAATTTTACTTATATTTGTAGTTTCAAGTATCAAATCATGGTGCTAAAGTGGCATCAGATCATCCCATTGGTGCTTACGTGATTTCTTTTTCTAATTACTTGTGTTTTTGGAGGGGAGGGGAGAGAGAAGATAATGAGGAAAGAAGAATAAAAGGAGTGATAATGTCAACAGGGAAAAATTTTAAATAAATTTGTGAAAAAAACTTTAGGATGATTAGTTTAAGGCTCTACTGTAGCCTAGCACTATGCCAATAGATCTTTTCTATTTCTGGTATTTATTGATTTTAATTTTTAAATCTTTAAGTGCAGTACACATTTAAGCAAAGTCTTAATGAGAGTAAACTTTAAAATAGTTAGCCTTTTAATAAATATTTAAAATGTGAAATTGATGATTAGAATATTATAATTTGCTGTTAAATTCCATTAAATTCCTATACAATAGAAATAAATTTTAAATACTTATACCAAGCCATTCCATAATTATTATTTCCTGAAATCATAAGATTTTAGAGGTGATTTCCTTTTAAATCAATTATACTTTAGTGAGACTAAAGACTATATTCATGTGATAGCTTTCTCAATTCATTTTTATATAATGGGCATACTTTTCCTTAAAAATGACTTTATTAACCTGAGATTCAGTTTTTGAGAACTGTATTTACTCATAGCATATTTCAATCAAGTAAGATGTTTACATAAGTTAAATTATGGTAAGCTGAGTTTATATTTAGTGTAAATTTTTATCAAGTAGTCTCAGTTTGTCTCATTTTTAGAGATAACAGTGTCGATTGTAGTGCAAATATGCATCCCATAATTGAGTAGGAATTTTTCAGCTTTGTATCCCTTAAAGGAAGGCAATACTAAATAGAAGAATCATAAAAAGTGAAGACTTTCATTCATATATTTTTCTGTTGACCATATTAACTTTGAAATTATGGGCATAAATATATTTAATTAATTTACAGTTACAGGTGGAGTTATAAAATATTAGCAACATCTTTGCTGAAAGAAAATAAAACTTTTACATGACTTTTAATCTATTTTGAGTGCTATGTAATTTGCAGCAAGTCATAGTACAGTTTGAGATGTAAAATATTCAATAGTTCTGGTATTTGAAAATTAAAAACTGAGTTTTTAAAATAGATTTTTATAAAAATCTAGGGAGAAAATAATAGTTTTTATTCTTCATACTTTAAAGTTTGCTATATAAGGGAAGGTGTTGTCAAGAATAAAATTCATGTTTTTAAAATAGTTCCTTTTATAGTTTATGAAATTTAGTTTGTACATTGACTTTGAATACCTTTCATTCAAATAAAGACTATTGTTAGAGATAGTAATAAATAAGGTAATATATGTAAGAACCTGTATTAATATTGTTTGTGCATATGTGTGCGTGTGTATATAATGAAAAAGGAGCAGTTCTGAAGATAATTACTGCATTGGTACTTCAGCTATGTGTAGACATAATTGTGTGTTTTTCCTGTTTTCTCCTCTTAACACTTTCCACAAGCATGCACTCATTAATCAAAGACGGTGCACTCCTGCTGAGGGCAGAGAGGTTCATCAAACTGGCAGTCAGTTTGGTGTAAAGAACAGTGTACTGAAGCTCTTAACTCGCTGGGACATAAATAAATCTAAGGTCTTTGTATGCAAACCCTGGAGGTTAATACTGTATAATTCAATGTCCTGTCTTTGTTTTTATGATTGATGTTTTTAAATGTTTCAGGCTTGATGCAAGTCTTCTAGTAGGTCAGGTCTGACAATCTGATTGGCTGAAGTCAGAAAGCATTAGGTTGTCAGAAGGGCTTAGAGTATGCTGCAGAGATTTTGATTTTTTCCCCTACGAGATCATTGTCATATTGCCTGAGCTGTTATAGGAATGTACCAATGATTGACATCCCCCGCTGTGATAATGGACCCAGTGCATGAAATGCCAATAGTTTGGTCCTATTTGTTCGGAAGCTTACTGCTATTTGTATCCTTAACAGAGCTAACATGTAGAACAAGCAAAACTACTGGGATTTCTCTGTAGAAATAGTGCTGGGATTTGGCTTTAACATGAATTGGTTGCATATTCATAATTTAAGAACAGCTGGTTACAGCAAGCACACAGTCATTTGCAAGCTATTATAAACCATTCCACTCACACATGGAGTCTGTGCTTGGTGGAGTTTTTTTTTTATTGATCTACCTGCATTTAAAATCTGGTCACTGCTCCTACAGAAACTGTTCATTTTAGCTGTGTTTGCAACATAGAACAGGTTCAATTTTAAATATTTAACTTAAACTAAATGCTAAATAAAATGAAGATGCTTAGACGGAACCTAGTGTAAAAGATCAAGAATGTATTACCCGCCATGTATTTCACCTGGTCAAAAAGAAACAAATCATTATGTGACCACTTTAATTTTTAGAAAATATATTTTCTCATTTTGTCTGTAGATAAATAACTGAATTATGTTTGATTTGAAAACATTATTAATTCTGTTTCACCAATTATGTATACTTTTAGGAAACAACATAGGTACCAGAATGTGATTAATTGACCTGTAAAACAATTTCATCTTATATGTAGGAAAGTGACAGTACTTTCAGCTTATGAATGGTATAAGGTAAGAAAGAAAGGAAAACTGACAAGATATTATAATTGGATAAAAATATTGTTCATCCTAAAACTATAAAGTTATTAATTTTTTAGAAGGAATCTAATGAGGAATCTCTCCTACTCTTTTGGGTCACTTCTGGAATGTTAAGCACTATTGTACTTATAGAGTATTAAAATGACATTTGTAAGCTAGTCCTGCTATTGCTGATTTTCTGCATGTTGTCTTGCATAGTAGTGACTAGAAGGAGGAAATACCTTTATTTACTAAACCTCCAGTGAGAAGAATGGGAAGAGAAAATGTTAAATGCAATTCCAATAGCAAGCTCAGTTTTGATTTGTGTATGTTAAAATAAGTGGATACCTGAGTGATTTACAATGATGGTGATTATGCCAAGTTTTCCACACAGCACAGTGTTAAGTTCACATGTGCATGCATGTATTTGTCCCCACACGAGATGATGAAGTAGCTTTCAGCACTTCAAGGTTGAGTACCAGTCCTAAGAGTGCATTTTACTCTTTCTTGCCTTTACAAATGGCTGGATATGTTGGTAATATAACGGAATATATGGCCAGATTTAATCTAGCTCATAGTGGGCTGTACATTTTTCCTAAATAATAAATTCAAAGGTTATTAAAGGACGATGTTACACTTCAGTTTTGAGTTGCATATATAATAGCTTATACAGTTAACTTGCTCTTATTTGAGATTACATTAGCCATTTTGTAGATTTTCTCTACCCTCTTTCTTTCCCTTTTTGATTATTTTGCAGTTATTTCCCCTTCTGAATCTAATCACAAAATAGTCAAGGAAATATAAGGAAGTAAAATTCAAATAAGTTTAGTTTCCCTTCCTCTCCCATTTTTGGATAGTTCAAATAGAGAGAAGTTCTTAGGTTTTCACTAAAATGATAGTTTGGGGATTTTATTTGTCTGTTTTCTTCTGGCTCTCATTGCAAAAGATAATTTAGAAAAAAAGATCAAGTAATGACTCAATTTTTAAAATAGTAATAACTCAACAGAACAGTAGAAATTTTGGCTATTAGTTGAAAAATGAATTGACTCAGTGATGATAAGCACAGGATAATCAAAGGTATTTGATATACTTTGATACACTTATTGTCCTAGTTCTAATAATAGGAGGCTTTTCCTTTAGGGGAGAGCTACCCTCATTCATCCAACTTATATTGAATGCTGTCTTCAAGCAAAGCATCCTTTTCTAAAGCTATGGATAAAATGTGTAATTTTTTTTTAATGGATTAAGATTCAGAATAGGGGAGAGAGGACTTCCAGTTGAAATAATTAGAAAAGGCTCTCTGGTTTATGAAGCATTGAGTTAGACCAGGAAGAATGAATAAACTATTTAGAGATCAGGAAAAAAAGGATCCAACAAAGAAATTTGTGAGCCCCTAAAAGAACAAATAACACACAATATTTAAATCTAGGTCTTTTGGGCACCTGCAGTAGTTCTGCAGCCTTTTTAAGATCACACCAACCCACATCTCTTCTCCAAGAAGTAAAAGAAAATATTATAGGGTTCTTTTCCTCCATTGCTTTCAAAATTGGCTGGTTTGCTGTCTCCAGAGAGGGTAGATTAATCAGTTTTAAATCATCTGTTTCAATGGTACACTTGTTTGTGGAGGGTTGGTTAAAACTGACAAAACTGCCCTTTCTGGTCAGTGTTATTCAAATATTGTGTTTCATGTGAGATTAACCAGAACCACTCCCTTCTTCATTCTTTTCCTATGCTTTTGTAAGTGGTTTTTCTTGAAACTTGATGCGCCGTCATACCTGCTAACAATATTTAGGCGGAGAGCATATCACCTCTGTTTTCCTTTTTTTGATTTGTTGATAAGAACAAGATTTCCAAGGGAATTTATGACTCAGACTTCAAAAATAAAACACTTTTCTTTCAGTTGCTTTGGATGAATGAAGAAGATGGACAGACCACCTGGACTGCCAATAATAGGAATATCCATAAGGACAAAAAGCAACAAATTCATAACTCCTGCTTTTAATAACATCAGTACTGGATTTTACTAATAATAGAAACTCCACTAAGAATAAGAAACTATGAAAAGGAACTATTTTTAAAAATTCAAATACAAATGTACAAAAATGTCTTAATTTTCAGTGATTAGACTTTTCCTATCTTCATTATTGCTGCAGCAAGATAATGAAGTTTGTTTTATTTTACTTATTTGCAAAATGCGATAAACATTTACTAGCAAAAGATATGTCAAAAGAAAACCTTAGTACTTATCTCGTCTGATGGTGAATTTTGAGGTAAATTAAAGATGGAAATGAGTGGAAACAGGAGTCTATTCAGTGTCTAAGTTGAGAGAACCAGACTATGTTTTCTTTTTTCTTTGATGATATGGTTGTTGAAATGCTTCTGTACTTCCTTGGGAAAAGGATTGTTGTTGTAAAGCATTATGGTGACATAAGCAGCAGTAAAGCTCATCTTGAACATCTGAAAAAAAGTCAGAAAGTAGCCTGTTAAGTCAGATGATGATGTATTTCTCTTGGGAACTGACATGTTGTGGATCAAATCTATTTTATTTTTTATTTTTTTAAAGAGTTATTTATTTATACATACAAGCTAGGGTACAGGCCAGAGGCGTGGAACGGCGAGAGGGTTCACCAGAGACAGAGTGGGGAGCAGAACAGGCAGATCAGAAATACACTGCTGAGGGGAGCAGCGGGCGAGGCAGGAGAGGTCTGCCGCACCATGTGGGATTCTCCCTGGCTGGGCGTTGAACTTGCATCGCGCGCTGCCGACAGCTCCACAGTGCAGCGCTCAACCGCTGCGCCACCAGGGAGGCCCTCAAATCTATTTTAAAAGAGGGGTATTGCAGAGCTATAGGGGTGGATGATAACAAAAAGAGGTGACAGATTTTAAAAGTTTTAAGTAGTGTTTAAGAGGAGTGGAGATTGGTCATGTTATTGAATCCTCTTGGAAACTATCAAGATTTTCTGTTAAGTATCTTAGCATTAAATTTCTGTGCATTGCCATTAATATTTTTAGCGGCTTGTTGAGAAAATAACTTATAATCATACCTAGGGGATCTGAAGTAGGAAGTTGAAAGGTTAGGGAAGGGCTAAGTAAAACAGTAAACAGTTAGTCCAGGAAGAGCACATGTAATAACTTTGGCCAGTTAGGTAAAAGCTCTCCTTCCTCTCCAGAAAACCTCTTCATAGAAGTACTTGCCAAAACTCATAAAAGAGAATTTGTTTAAAGAATGTGTAAATCTTTTGTACCGTGTGTGAGAAATGGGAGGATAAGAGCAAAGTTTGCTCAGGGGGGAAAAACTATTAAATAGTGCGTGAACAGAAATTTCATGGGTTTTGTTGTTATTCTTTAGTGAAGTATTATATGACGTGGTACCTTTAATTTTGCATTTTTTTCTTTTACTGTGAGACACTGTGAAATAGGTCATTTTTGCAACTTATTGCAAGTGTTTTATTCTTATTAGGTAAAATTTGATATGTTGCAGCTGAAGACCAGTGGTACTAGCTAAATTAATTACATGTACCTGGATAATATGCATGTTTGTTCCTGTAGTTGTAACCTCAGCACTTCACAAGTGAACTAAAATTAATCCTATACTTAGCTACCCATGGAAACAAAAATCACATTAGTTCTCATGGTTCGTAATGTGCTAATAGTCTTGTATTAGGCAGTAGTGATTAGTTAAAATGAATTGGTCGTTGAATTGAGAATAAGAATCAGGTCAACATCTACTTTTTTTTTTTAATGTTAGAAATAATTTAAGGTGCCTAGAAATAAAATGTATGATCCTGTGCTCAAGGAGTTCATAGTTTTCCCAGAAAGAAAGAATGTACATGGAATGAAGTCTCATCTTTTATAATTTTAACTCATGGAAACTCATTTATGTGCGGAAAAAAATGGGAGTGGGAAAGGAAAACTGTTTCAATAACCATCAATAACTCAGTGAACATTGGCTTCAGATAAGATACGTGAGTCAGGTGCTTTCTCTTCCTGGGTAGCTTTCACAGTGTGAACATCTTACACTAAGTATGGCTCTTATGTAAATGTAAATATAATTTTTTGTATATAATAGACCCTAAGTATAGGCCAATCATAAATATCTGGAGCTCAACTATGTAAATACTATCTGCTTTAACACTGGCAGTGAAACTGGCTATGTTTCAGTTAATGAGAGGTAGTATACCTGACAAGGATCTTATTTACTATATTTTAATATAACTTACGGACTAGAACCTAATCACATTTCTTCACCTCCCAATAACTTGCGTCTCTGATTGTATATGCAAGTAGCATGGTTCAGGATCATTACGTACTTAAGTATTGTTATTGATAAGCCCAAAATATAGTTAGCAATGGCTAACTAAGCAATGACTTAGCAATGGAAGTACATTCTGAAAAATATGTCATTTTAGGCAATTTTGTCATTAGAATGTCTTAGAGTGTAATGTCTAAGAGTCAATGTCTTTGAGTATAATTACATGAACCTCTGGTATAATCTCCTTCACACCTAGGCTATATGGTATAACCTTTTGGGGCCACCTTCTTATATGTGGTCTGTCATTGAAATGATTGTGAAGCTATAGGTGATTGACTGTAAAGCAAAAAGAATTGGAGTTAAAAGACTTCAGAGAGAGGCTGAGACTTCAGTTAGACCTTGAGACTTCAGTTGGACTTTGAAGGAAGAAGTAGATGTTTTACCTTAGAAAAACAGCTTGAACAAAGGAAAGAATGGAGTGATACCTTCTTAACTAAAATTTGCTTGAAAATAGGGGTAGAGCAAGTTGGAAATGGCAATTTGGACTAATAGATTTGTAAGCAGTGTGATGCGATTAAAAAGTTGTTTTAGAAATATAGATTTGAAAGAAATCTGAATATGTAGAAAGAAGCTATTAGAAGAACAATGATTTACTGAAGAAATTACAGTGTCATCTGGTGACTAGATTGATTAATAACAATATGAATGGGTAGAAGGATAAATATAAGGGACATCATTTTAAAGGTATGGAGTTTGGAAAGGTAGGCTATTCAGATTTCTTTTAATTTGATGTAGTTAAATACTTACTTTTTCCTAACAGAACTAAAGAGAATGGCTGCGGCTTACCACTTGCCAGTGGTTGGATATTCTTTCTATACATTATATCACCTATAATGAATTTAACTTAAGATAAACTCATCAGGTTTTTTTTCAAACCCTTCTACTTCCCTCCAGCATGTGATAATCACATTCAGTTAGCTTAATTTTTTTTTCCATTGCTTCATATGTGTTCATATCACTGCTACACATCAGTTTCTAAAAACCACTATGAAATAGGAGGCGGCATGTTATAAATACTATGAAAATATAGTGTACTTGTTACAGATCCCTGAGTATATACTTTAATGAATTAATGATATTGCATATGATATTTCCTGTCTGCAATTCTTATTTCCTCTTTTTTTGCTTGGTAAAATCTGCTAGTTTTTTAATACCCTTTTGAAGAGTAATTCTGTGAAATCTTCCCAACCCTCTGTATCGCCATAGGATTAGTTGATTCTTGTGCCCAATGTGTTAATGGAGGAGCAAGTATTGTGGCTATAGATTGATTGATTCCTTTCCTCATAAATAGTGCTTTACTGAGCATTTTTGCAGAAAGCTTTTATTAGTTGTTTGACATTATTTCATGGATTAAACTTCCAAAAATGCAGTTACTAGGTCAAGGACTGGGAATATTTTAAGGGTGCTAATATAGGTAATGTGAAATTGGTTTTTGAAAGGATTGTATGAATTTTTATATCACTGGCAATATATAACGATATTTTACCTATTCCACCTTCATTAGATTGGGTATATGCATCATTTTTAGCACTTGCCAATTCCATTGCAAAAAATTGTTCTTTAATCTGTTTTTATGTGACTAAAGTGACCATTTTTAGTATCTTAAGCTGTCGTATTTCTCTTTTGTGATTTGTCTTTGACATTTGTTTGCTATTAAGATGTTAGTGTATTTATTATAAGCTATTTATAAATTCTTCTAAGTATTAATGATATGCTTTTATTATACTTACTATAAATATTTTGCATTTTGATACTGTTTTTACTTAGAATTGTCATATTAACTTGTCAATTCTTCAGATTTTTTTCTAACATTTTCTTTCCATTTTAAGATTAAAAAATGACCTCCTCACCAGAGTTTTTATAGTGACTTCCCACGTTTTTATTTCTTGGCACTTAATTGTTCCCATTCCTTCCTGTTAATAAAATTATCCTTTATAATCCATGGTATGACCTAAATTCCCATCAAAGTTTTATTCTCTGCACCAAATCTCCATGTATATTCTGAAATCTCTGTATAAGGAATGTTAAACTAGAGAACTGAAGGTCAACTTTTTGAAAAATTATGTTTATTGAGGTTTATTGAAGTGCAGCACTGTATATCTTTAGGTGTATAGGTTCATACCTCCACAAATGTTTCACATCGTGTCTACCATTAAAGCACCCATAATCCTCCACCTTAGTCCATTAATTATGCACTCAGATTTCAAGGGTTTGTTTTGTCTCTTTTAACAGTCAATTTTTAAAACGGATTATCAATATTTTTTGTTGTTGTTTGTTTCTACATCTTGTGTTAGGTCTCCTAAAAATATTAATTTTATTAGATAATATTGAATGTACTGAAAATTTTCCTTGATAAGGTGTGGTTATTATCATCCTTGTAAATAATTCTGTTACCTATTAGATGTCTGAATTAACACTATTTGTGAATATAATTTGGAGCTTTGAAAACTAAATTCTCATAGTTAGATGCTTTGTTTATGATAAAAATATGTTGCTCTACAAGTTTCCATTTGCTTATTTATGATAAAAATATGTAGCTCTACAACTTTCCAGTTATTTCATCTTATAGTTAATCATGTTTCATTATTTTTTGAGTTTTCTTTCTTTTAATTTCAAACATGTATTTTCATTAAAATATTATCACAAATCTGAAAAATGCATAAAATTATTTAGATAATTTCAAATGTCCAAAGTTTTATTATTGGCATTTTTAGTTTCTCTTGTTTGGACTTTATTTCATGAAAATGCTCATAAAGGAAAGAATTACTTAGTGTCATGAACCTTGCCCCAAAAAGGTGAAAATTGAGGGGAATGGGCACAGAGTGAAATGCTTTTGTGATATCAAATAAGAAAGAATTAAAAAAAAAATTCGATTAAACAACAAGTAGAATGATGACCTTGGCAATAATACTGTCAGTGCAATAGTTCGGACTAAAGCTCAAGAAATAGGAAATGGATTTAGACATGGCTCTTTTTAGGAAGGAAGTAAGGGAAAGGAAAAATTAAAAGTTTTAGGAAGGAAATGTAGTCTTGAAGATGACTTCCTTTTCTGTTTTTAAATATTTATTTATTTGTAGAAGGACTGGGGTGTAGGCCAGAGGTGCAGGGGTGAGAGGATTCACCAGAGACAAAGTGGGGAGGCACGCAGATTTACTGAAATACACTGCTAAGTGGAGTGGTGGGCCAGGCAGGAGAGGTCTGCTGCCCATATATGGATTAGCTCCCTGGCTGGGTTGAACTCAGGCCAGTACTGTCATAGCAGTTAGAGCGCTGAGACTTCCCTACGCCACCAAGGTGGCCCCTTGAGTTCGACTTTCTTCATGAGAATGAAGATATAGGGACACATGATACAATTCAGAAATTCCTTGAGAAGTGGGAAGAAACTGGTTCTAGACCTGTTTAGACTGATTGACAGTGGCTAGGAGGAGGAGGGGTACCTCTGTGAGATGTGGATGTGCACAGCATTGAAATGAGAGCTTGGTGGAAAGAAGTTGCATAGAATTCAAATTCCAAGTTTCAGATTCTCTTTGCGACTCTGAATAAAACAAGTTTCATTTCAAATCTTTTTTCTATGTAAGTATCTGTGTGTGTCTGTCAGTCTCTCTCTCTCTCTCTCTGTTTACAAAATAGCAATTAGATTTGTGATGAGAGGAAATAAAAAGATGAACTAGATACTTGACTGATTAATTCTTTTCAGCAAAAAACTCTAAAATTTAACAACTTACAATAGGTATTATTTCATTTTCTGTGGGCCAGGAATCTAGAATTGGCTTAGTTAGGGTATTTAGGCCATGTTCTCTCTTAAAGTGACTTGCCGAGCTTTCATTTGGGACAGCAGTCTCCTCAGTGATTCAGAGGAGGATCTGCTCCCAAGCGCACATGTTCCTTAGTAGGCCTCTGCCCCTTGCTGATTATTGACAGGTGACCTCACTTCTTTGTCATATGTTCATTTCTGTAGTGCTACTTCTGACATGTCAGCTGGTTTTCTCTAAAGTGAATGCTCAGAGAGAGACAGAGGCTTTTTGTAGTGGCAATATTGTGAGAGAAGAAAGAAAATTTTGAATGTA
Organism: Scalopus aquaticus; assembly: GCA_004024925.1. NCBI lineage: Eukaryota > Metazoa > Chordata > Mammalia > Eulipotyphla > Talpidae > Scalopus > Scalopus aquaticus. The sequence continues at coordinate 25,298 of PVIJ01001002.1, read as the reverse complement.
AAACATTTTTTAAAATTTTAATTTACAGACGTAATACAATTATCATATTGGATACTCACAGACTTAATCCTAAAAATACTTAGGAAATCTACTGAAACTATTTCCATTCCAGGTACATTATATGTATTTCATTGGTATAAGGGTTGAGTGTGTGTGTGTATTTCACATAGTTTATAATGTATATGGTTTATATCAGTTTTAGCAATAGGTTTACTTTTATTCTTAAAGGTAACTGCTTTGCTTGACTTAAAAGTTCATATTAAAATAAACTGTTAAACAAAGTCTAAATGAAGTCACAATTAGGGCTTTTGTTTGTTTCTTTGCTTTGTTGGCTACCTATAGCAGGAGTGAAATAAAATTTTTAGAAAATTTATAAGTTAAATAAAAATACTTTTTCATGTGAACATTTAAAGGAAAAATTACTGGGCTAGTAGGGTTCTCCCTGTATGAACTTCGATTCCTTTTTCCTTCTTAAATTTTAGATTCTTTTTTTTTTTTTTTTTAAGATTTACTTATTTTATTTTTGCATACAAGCTGAGGTGCAGGCCAGAGATGTGGGGCAGTGAGTGGGTTCATCAGAGACAGAGTGGGGAGCAGAACAGGCAGATCAATGGAAATACACTCTGAGGGGAGCAGCAGGCAAGGCAGGAGAGGTCTGCTGTGCCATGTGGGAATCTCCCTAGCAGGACATCAAACTGCAGACAGCTCCACAGCGCTGTGCTTACCTGTTTGTTGCCCCATCAGGGAGGCCCAATTTTAGATTATTTTCTTAAAATTAATTTCCTATATGTTATTCAGTACTTGACTCTCTCCACTGAGCTGTTATATTAAAGTATTTACTTCTGCTTCCTGATTCTGCCTTTGTTACCATAAAAGCAGAAATAAATTAGGAACTGGCAAGGCAAACAGCTACTGAAATTAGTATTCTAACTCTTCACCTGTAGTTCACCTATTCAGTTACAACTCCAGGTTCAATGGAATTATGTAAGCAAAACGAGGCCTGCTGACCAGGAGAAAAGAAGAAGCCTTGAAATTAACTCTCATTTGCTTCAGAATTATTCATCTTCTTAGAAAGCAATTTGGAAAGAGCCTTTCATATAGTTTGGAAGAGTTTTTCATTCTCATGAATGCTTCAACTTTTGTCCACTCCTTATTGTTATGCTTTTAAATGTTTATAATGTGTTTTTCATTCATAGGTATTAAAATAATACAGACTTTATAGGGAATGAGATTTGATATATTTGAATGATGCGATTTGATTTAAGCCTACTGTGGGTAAAATATTTTCACATTTATTATTTAAGCCCTAAAACACAGATAAAGATCTTAAAACTTTGAGACGAAACCTATGTAAATCAGTGTGACTTCAATATAAAAGTAACACCATGATAGAAAATAAGTAAATGTAATCAGACATCATTAAGTCAAGACATTTTAGAGTAATTAATTTTAAAACATAGAATGTTATCTTTAAGGTATTTAAATCTTAAAAACGCTTCTTTACATTTTAATTTTCCTCTTGAAAATTAAGGTGAGTAGATGAACTATTAGAACATTTTTTCAAAGCCTTTTCCTTCTGGTTTTTGCCTTTTAAAATTTTAATTTTCAATATTAAATCTGTTCCCACAAAGACAGTGTTTTTGAAGAACTTTTACTTGGTTTTCCTTTGTGTAGATGGTTAACAATAGTTGCTTCTTGCTTGAATATCTTTTTAGTGTTATCTTTAAATCTAGTTCACTCTGAGGTTTAGGAAATTCTTCTTAGGCTACATGATTTTTACACTCCAGTCTTCCATAATAATAGTTTTTGAACTATTTTGATAATAATGCTTCCCTATCAAAATATTTGGGGGCATAAATCACCAGTGTATATATATATAGTTCACAAATTATATTGACTTACATTCACATATATTTGTGTGGGATATATAGGTACTGATGTATAAATAAAAAAATGAGATGAATATATAAATGGCATAATATTTTCCTAGTGAAGAAGGCTTTATATTATTAGCTAATTTCTTTATATTATTAGCTAATTCACTGCACACTTAGGGTGATGAGTGTTAACAATACTAGCTGTCTATACTTCAAACAATTTATTGTAAAATTCATAATTATTGACTAAATTATCCTCTTTTTCTTATAATGTGTCTGATAATTAGGAGCAGAAGTATCAATTTTGGCACTTTTGTGTTGTTTCTTATGATTTTATTACTAGTGTTCTGTCTTAGTATGGGCTGGTATAACACAATATCATAGACTAGATGACTTATAAACAATAGAAACTTATTTCTCACAGTTCTGGAGTCTAGAAAGTCAAGGCGCTGGTCCTTTCAGACACTGGTGAGAGTCTACTTCCTAGTTCATAGACCATCGCCATCTTTTTCTGTGTCCTCACACGGTGGAGGGTGCAAAGCTGCTTTCATGGAGGTTTTTTATATGGGCACTCATCCTGTACTTGAGGGCTCTGCTCTCACCCCCTGTAGGCTCTACCTCCTATTACTATCACATTGGAGATTAGGATTTCAACATAAATTTTGGGAGGACACAAGCACTCAGACTGTAATATATTTAAACCATGATTTATTTTTGAGGAATCTTAAACCCCTTTTACTTTGTGAAAGTTGGTTTAAAATAGCTAATACAATCTGTAAATCTACTTTACCATAAACTTTTTATTGTGATTTTGGTCAATAACTTGATCAGATGAGTAAGGATACTACTGTGAACTCCTCTACAATATGGCATTCATGCTCTTTCCACAAGATACTTGGGTACCATGACTGATGCATAATTGTATAATATTCAACCACTTGGGTGATGCCAGTCTCAGCTTCCATAGTACATATTAGTGTTTGTAGTTAGCAAAATATTATCTTTTTTTTCCCCTAATGAAAATTGAACTCTATGATTTCTTGTCACGCTTAAAAATAATTGTCTGAAGTACCCAACCTTGAGGATTTTGCTTTGTTAGGTTCTGGTTCTGCATGAAGACTTTTTCCTCACATTTCCTTTCTGGATTCTGTGTCAGTGAACCATAAAATGATAACCTGATATTAAATTTTAAGAGTTTAAGCCAAAATTGATTTAAATCACTCATTGCCAAACTAGAAGTGGTTAGGAGTACTGAACTGGTAGGTGCTTGTAAAGAGATTTAGAAAGAAAAGTTAGAAACAAATTAAGGAAATTTTCAATTGGCTATAACATAAAGCCTTGTTGGCTATTTGTGATTAGTTGTGCTCAAGTTTTTATTTCATCACCTTGAGATATTTACAGACTCAGTTTTTGGTTTGTTTTTGTAGACTTCCACACCATTAGATGTACTTCATTTTCGTTAAAATTCCCCTTGTTTAAATAAATACTGCTTTTAGTCTTTTTTGCTTATGTATATTCATCTAAATTATAATGACTAACTATATTAAATCTGTATCCTGTGTTTGAGAAAATGATATACTAAATTTTTTATTTTATGTATATTTTTATTTTTAATTTTAGGGATGCAGAACAATTATTCTCTACAGAATAGATGATTTATTTGTGAATAAACTTGAACAAAGTTACAAACTAAGCAGGAGTACTTATTTCAGGGGAGAATTATTCACCTAGGGAGTGTTTTTAAATAGCGTGTTTTGGGGGTGAAGTACATAAAATGTCAGTGTGGAAGTCACTCATGGGCTTAGAGTTTGCTCCTTACTGTTCCTCCAATAGTATGTGTAGGTGGGCAAAGTTGGAAAGAACAGGCAGTCTTAAAGTACTCAGATACTGCAGGAAGTGCCTAGTGCATAATGTTGGAAAACAGGGTTTAAACAAGTGATGAGGGAACTTGCAGCTGATAGGATATCATTAAAGATTCTTTTCAATTAATATTTTAGTAAGATGGCGAGACATGATTAGATTTAGTCATATTTATTTTTTATTTTTTTTATTATTTTTTAAAGATTTATTTATACATACAAGCTGGGGTACAGGACAGAGGCGTGGGGCAGCGAGAGGGTTCACCAGAGACAGAGTGGGGAGCAGAATAGGCAGATCAGAAATACACTGCTGAGGGGAGCAGTGGGCGAGGCAGGAGAGGTCTGCCGCACCATGTGGGATTCTCCTTGGCTGGGCTCCGAACTCGCATCGCGCGCTCCTGCGCTGCCACAGCTCCACAGCGCAGCGCTTAACCGCTGTGCCACCAGGGAGGCCCCCATATTTGGTTTTTAGAAAGTACCTATTGGCACTGTGGAAGATGTACTTGAAGGAGAAAAGTTATGTCATTTCTTAGTAGTAACTTCATACATGAAAGACCTTGTAGGGTCCAAATTTTAACTGAAAATTCAAAATTTTATGTATTAATTTATATTATTTAGTAATAGAGTTCATAGTATGTTGATCTAAGTGTATTTTATATTGAATTATTTTAATTTTTCAGTACATGTTATTCATTATGCTATTTGATTAAAGTTTTAGTGTTCAGAGTGACCAATTATTTTATACCAGTACTCTTTGGATACAAAACAGGGAGAATAATTAGCGGCCTCAATTTTTTAAAAGAAATTTATAATCCTAACGTTGATGAAGTAATTCAACTGAAGAGTTCTTGATAACATTTATAAGGTAACTTTATAATGAACTTAGTAGTAATTTGTAAGAAAATTATGAATTGTATATAGGATTAAGTGACTGGATTTAAGTAAACAAGTTGGTATATAGCCTCGCACCTTCCACAAACAAACAAACAAAAAAACTTATTTGGGTCACAAAATGAAAGCAGATGTTTTAACTTCTAGTCTTCATAGCCTCTTAAATCCATTTTTTGTTGTGCCAGATGTGAGCTCATAAATTTTAGACCATCAGTAAGTTAACAATTAAGTGGTCATGGGTTTTTTGTTTGTTTGTTTAATGTTTGTTTATTTTAATGTTAGGGCTGGGATTGTACAATAAATAGTTGCAAATAATACGATCTGCAACTTTATACACATAAAGTAACTTGTTTTGGTATATATAAATTCTTAAGTATTAAATATGCCTTACATAATACTTAAACATTTTCTTTTTTTTTTTAATATTCAAAGGGGCAGGTTTATTGGGGAAAAAAAGGGAAGGAGACAGAGACATTTGCGCAGACACAAGCAGGCAGAAAGAACTGCATTTAATAGGGACAGGTTTCTTAAAAGAGCCACCTGCATACCCATAAACGGGCATTCTTGGGACCAGAACTGCCAATTAAAAAGTTTTTAAGTAAGCAATGTAAGGGTCATTTTTCTTAAAATTTGGAATAATAAAGTTTTTAAGGGAAAAAGTAATTTATTTAAACAATGATGTTGAAAGATCATTTTTAAATAAGCAGGCAGCTAACAAGCTTTCAGATAAGAAATCTGGAAAACTTGAAAGCAGTGTGACTGGCATCATTTAGCATAGGGGCAAAGTTCTCATATAATGAGGGCATTACTATATTACTGCTATAAAACCAATACATAGGAAATAGGTGGGTGATTTTGTTAAATGATTCTGGGTATTAAATAAAGGACTTTTTACAAAAGGACAGGAAAATATGTTAACCATTTTATTTAGAATATTCTACTAAGTACAGCTTGTAACCATTTTTGCAGAATTTACTGGGGGGATCAGTGCATTTAGGTCTAATAGTTATTAGTCAAAAAGATCAAAATGGGAAAACAAAAAAATACTTATAAATGTAAACATTTAATGACTTAAAACTTTCACATTTGTTTGTGATACTATTTTTTTTATCTGTGGCACTTCTTTACTTTTCCATTGACAGTGGATTTCCTAAGTAGAAATTGTCATATTTTTCTTGAACACACATCTCCAAAATAGAAGTTTCTGATCAAATTCTTTAAAGTAGAGCAGGAATTTAGAAACTTAGAAAACATTCTGGATGCAGAGTTCTTGTACATTTTTATGATGTTTTCTGTCAATATTTTATACTTATCTACATCTAATTTAGCAGTAACTTTTAAATAACCCACTTTAATTTTTAGAGGCATTAATTTTCAGGGAGGTGACCTTACTTTTTGCACTCATTTTTTGTTTTATGTTATAATTATATAAATGTCGAATATTACTAGCCGTAATAGATTTGAGAACAAACAAGACAACTTAGGCATGCAAATCAAATAGTGGGAACAAAAATCTGATGACTTACTGGAAAGAGAAAATTAATTGCCATTAAGATTTTTGACTTTGCAAAACTTCTTTGTTCCCTGTGCCTAGAATTACCCACACCCATCATCAAGTCAAATCATCATTGTGAGTCATCTTAAAAGAGATCTGCCTTAAGGGAGTTCTGGAAGGTCAGCACTGGTAGACTAACCTTCCTACTCTCCCATAGTCCAAGCTGGATATTTTGTTTTCCTGTTGTTCCTTCATATTACTGATATTATATTATTCATAATATCTACTTCCTGCATGACCATTTTCCCCGTTCTTATATTATTACCATCAACAAACAAGGAATTTTTTTTCTTTTAATCTTTTGATTCCCCTCACTGCTGTCCTAATCCCATGCTTTTTATTGAGCAGAATTATATTTGCTGCCTCTAATGCACTCTTAACATTCTTTCTTGATCTTATTTAAGTCATGCTTTTGCTCAGTATCAGCTCTACTGAAACTTATTAGTGTGCCGTGACTTGAATCAGTTTTCTCATCTCATTCTTGAAATAAACTCACACCTTTTACTACACAGCATTATCACTCTATTCTCCTTAAGACATTCTTTTTCTTTTGACTTCCAGAATTTCATGCTTTGTTTTTCTTTCTAGTTTCCTGTTCCTTTCTTTGCTGGTTTTTCTTCATCTCTCCACCCATGCCTCAGTCCTCAGTCTGCAAAATTCTTCTTTTTTTCCCCTTTAATTTGATTTTATTTAATTTATATCTTTTGTATTACTATGTATCCCCCGTAAGTTTCCCATCACCAATTCACCCATGAACCATTACCATGGTCCCTTGTGCTCTTTTCTCTCCTATTTTGGTCCCTCTTCCTCCCACTCCCTGCAAAATTCTTCTTTACTATAATCACCCTCCTGATAAAATAATTCTCTTGGATTTAGATAGCATCTAGATGCTAAAAAACTCCAAAATTCACTTAATCCTTTTAAAAAAGGAATAAAAAACCTGTGCTTTAATTGACATATTAGGTTGAGGTGTACAATATAATGATCGAATATTTGTATGTATCATGAAATGATTACAATAAGTCCATCATTATACCTAGATAACAATTTTTTTCTTCTGATGAGAACTTTTAAGATTTAGCCAATTTAAAAAGTTTTACTCTAAGAGACTTTAAAATATGCAATTTGGTATTATTTACTTGTAGCTTGTAGCTTATTTTGTCTACCTTGTATCACAGAAATTTTCCCTGTGGTGTATAGAATGTTTTCTTTATAAATATTGCACAATAATATATACTTTTTAATCATTCCTTTATAGACATTTACTTTGTCTCTAATTAGTGGAAATAGTGGGTTATATTAAATTAGATTCATTTCTGAAGTGCACAATAATTCTCCAAAGAGGGTAAATAGTATGTAGATTTCCTTTATTTCATCAGTACAATCTTTATTTTCATGTAGCGTGCAGTTTTTTAAAAAGCATGTTGTATCACTGATGTTCCATTGAGTATCTTTGAACTGTTCAATCTTATTTTACTTTTCTAAGGAAATTGAGACTGAATTGATGGAAAATTGGAACCATACCCTCAGTTTCTTGACTCTTATATCATCATGCTTTGCCTTCTTTAATTTTATTTTTCATTTAATACTTTTTCTTCAATTCAAATAGGAAAGTTAAGCACCAGAGTTTTCTTAAATTTATTTACTTATATATATTTTACATCATTGTTCATTTTTGGACAGTATTTGCTTTTCCCTCTCAGGTGTAGTCCCTGTAAACTTCCCACCACCAATTCACCCGTGCATCATCACCGTAGTCCCTTGTGCTCTTCCCTCCCATGTTTTGATCCTCCTCCCTCCCCCTCCCCTGCAGAATGTCTCTCTCTCTTTTTTAAGATTTATTTATTTATGCATACAAGAGCTGGGGTATAGGCCAGAGGTGTGTGTGGGGGGGATTCACCAGAGACAGAGTAGGGAGCAGAACAGGCAGATCGACTGAAATACACTGCTAAGGGGAGGAGCAGGTGAGACAGGAGAGATTTGCTGCACTGTGTAAGAAGCTCCCTGGCCAGGGATTAAACTTGTGCTTCAGTGGCTGCCGATAGCTTCTTAGTGCTGGGGCTTAACCCCTTGCACCACCAGGGAGGTCCACCTGCAGAATGTCTTTGATTTATAGTTGCCTGTTAACTGTGGTTTTTTATTTATTTATTATTTTTTTGTACTGATCTCTTATTTAGTTCCCTATATTCCTCCTATAAATGAAAGCATCGAACATTTTTGTTTTCCTTCTGACTTATTTCACTTGAGCATAACACCTTTCAATTCCATGCAAGTTGCTGCAAATGGCATGAATTTATCTTTACTGATTGCTGAATAGTATTCCATTGTGTGTGTGTATAAATATATATAAATATATACAAATATATATAATATATATAAATATATATTATATATATAACTATATATATAATATATATATATAAAACACATCTTCTTGATCCAGTCATCTATTTTTGGGCATTTGGGTTGTTTCCCACATCTTACTTATTTTAAATAGCACTGCAATAAACATAAGGGTGCAGGTACCCTTTTGAATTAATGTTTTTGTGTTCTTTGGGTAGATTCCTAGGAGTAGAATTGCTGGGTCATAGGGTAGCTCCATTTTTAGTAGTTTGAGGAAACTCCACACAGCTTTCCATAGTGATGGGACCAGTTTGCATTCCCACTAGCAGTGTAGTAGAGTTCTTTTTTCACCACATCCTTGCCAACATTTGTCGTTGCCAGTTTTTTAATACGTGCCATTCTTACTTGTATAAGGTGGTATCTCACTGTGGTTTTGATTTGCCTTTCCTTGATTATAAGTGATGTTGAACAGTTTTTCATATACCTGTTGTCCATTTGCATTTGCTCTTTGGAGAAGTGTATGTTTAGCTCTTCTGCCCATTTATTGACTGTATTGTTTACTTTGTTTTTTAATGAGTCGTGTGAGCTCTTTGTAGATCTTTGTGATCAGCCCCTTAGCAGTTGTATGGAGTGAAAAAATTTCCTCCCAATCAGTAGGATGTCCCTTTGTTTTGGTTGATGTCTCTTTTGCTGTACAGAAGCTTTTTAGTTTGATATAATCCCAGCTGTTTATCTTTTCTTTCACATTCTTTGCTTTGGGGGATGAATCTTTAAAGATGTTAGTGAGATGTATGTCATGTAGTGTTTTGCCAGTATTTTCTTCTATTTATCTTATGGTCATGTGTTCAATTTTTTTTTTTTATATCCATTTAAGTTGTTTTTTTGTGCATGGTGTGAGGTAGTAGTCTAGTTTCATTCTTTTGCATGTGGTGGTCGAGTTTTCCCAGTGCCATTTGTTGAACAAACTGTTCTTATTCTGCTGCATATTCTTTTATTCTTTGTCAAAGACTAGTTATCCATACATGGGGCTTTATTTCTGGGTTTTCTATTTGATTCCATTGGTCCGTGTGTCTGTTTGTTCCAGTACCATATTGTTTTAATTATTATGACTTTGTAGCATAGTTTGAAGTTTGGGTGTGAAGCACCAGAAGCTTTTTATAAGGGAAAAAGTTTTCATGTATTGATACTAGGAAAGTTAACGTTTGAATGTCTTTTGGTGTTTCTTTATGTCAACATGTGATGTCTTGGTTGATGATTAATTATTGACAAGTGAAAATAAGTTAGGTTTCAATCAATTTGATAAAGCTTTCCTTAAATCACTTAAGTTCTCTGACATAAATGAACTGGTTCCTTTCTCATGTTGAATAATTCCTTCAATTCTTTTAAGTGTCATTTAAAAAGCAAGTTTGAATATGCTTGCTAATTTCTATTTCATTTTTACTTTCTTGTCCTTATTCAGGGTTTTTGTTTTATTTCTTAAAGTGTATAGGACAACTCTAGTCAGTCTACTTTAAAACTTGATTTTTTTTTGGTTTTTTGTTTTTTAAAGATTTGTTTAATTATGCATACAAGCTGGGGTACAGGCCAGAGGTATGGGGCGGTGAGAGGGTTCACCAGAGACAGAGTGGGGAGCAGCACAGGCAGATCGACAGAAACACACTGCTGAGGGGAGCAGTGGGCGAGGCAGGAGAGGTCTGCCATGCCATGTGGGAATCTCCCTGGCCGGGCGTCGAACTCGCGTCGCAGCTGCTGACAGCACCACAGCACAGCGCTCAACCTCTGCGCTACCAGGGAGGCCCTAAAACTTGATATGTTTTAAAACAGAGATACTGTTGAATCTTGTTGGGATAATTGGTCTTACTTTGCCTTTCCCATACCTGTCAGGTTTCTCTAATGCTAGGATACATTCAGAGACTTACAAGGAGGGAGGATTTTTTTCCTTTGCATGTTTGCTTGGATTGATAGTTTTGAAAGTAGTAATGAAAACTATTATTATAGGAAGAATTACTATTCCTCTTTCAGTTCCTGCTGGTTTTACATTTTTATTTAAGAAAATGAGGATAGATATTTTTTTGATTATGAAAGTAATGCATACTCACATAGATAGCTTAAGTAATGCAGTAAGTCTTTAGACAGTTAAATCTCTCAAAATCTGACTCTTTGGAAGTAACTATTTTAACACTGTGTTAATATTGTACTTTCTCCTATAACCACACACTACTATAAACATAAGATCATATTCTATTGCTTATGATTTGCCTTTTTACTTGATAGTATAATGCTGAGCACTTCTCTCATGAATGTGGAGAATATAGGTCACTTGTTGACTGCAAAACCATTTTATGAATATGCCACAGTTTAATGCCCATTTATAGTCATAGAGAAGATTTCAAGATTTTTCCAAATTATGAATAGTTGTATCTTGAACATTTCTGTAGATTTTTGTACCTTTCTACAGTATAATGCCTAAAAAAGAAACTGTTGAATCAAGATTTTGGTTCTTTTTACCAAATTGCTTTCCAGACAATGGTAACAATTTGCATTCCCTCTAAAATTATTTATATGGGAGTGCTCTTGCTGCCATACCTTATTCAATTCTGATAATCTGAATGGTGTATAATGATGGCTCAAGGTTGTTCAATTTTTCATGTTTTTAATTATCAGTGAGATTTAATATATTTTCATGTAATGGCCATTTTCTCTTTTTTAAATTGTATATAAGCATTTTTACCCAAATTGATATTATGCTATAAGGTCTTTGCTTTTATTTATTATATCCTCACAAGAATTCTGTGAGATAGATTCTATCTTTGTTCCATCTTACAATAGAGGAAACAGGGCCTCCCCGGTGGCGCAGTGGTTAAATGCTGCGCTGTGGAGCTGTTGGCAGCGGCGACGCGAGTTCGACGCCCGGCCAGGGAGAATCCCACATGGTGCGGTGGACCTCTCCTGCCTCGCCCGCTGCTCCCCTCAGCAGTGTATTTCTGATCTACCTGTTCTGCTACCCGCTCTGTCTCTGGTGAACCCTCTCACCGCCCCACACCTCTGGCCTGTACCCTACCTTGTATGTATAAATAAAAAAATAAATCTTTAAAAAAAAAAATAATAAAATAAAATAAAATTAAAATTAAAAAAAAAACAATAGAGGAAACAGATGTGGTTAAGTATAACTTGTCCAAGATTACGCAATGAGTGTAAGGTAAATCCAGGATTCAAATTTAGATTTCTTGTACTAATTTTTACTAAATCAGTACTAACTCTGGCCTGACAGATTTAGTCAGATTTACAAACATCGTTCGTAGTCTCATTTAACTTGTAATTTGGTGATATTTTGGAGTTGTTTTTTAGGATTTAGTAAATATCTAGGTATTAAAGGAAAAATATTTACTAATGTTTGTGAGCATTGGTCTTAGCATTTTAGGCTACTACTTATAAAATTCAACTTAGAGTCTTATTAACTTCACATTGTTTACAAGCATTTCCTATGAATGAAGATGCAGGAGTTCTTCACTCAGATGGGATGTATTTTTGGAGCCTTTATATACAAGCATATTAAATTTTCATCTTTTGAAATTTTGATATTCTTAAGTACACACATAATATCACTGGGAAGATTTTATAATGCTGTTAGGAAATACTTTAAAAGTACACTTTAATTTTATACTTTTTAAAAGTAAAAATTGCAATTATAGCTTTTGTGGATTTGGACTTTACTATCCCAATTTCTAGTTCGTCAACATTATTTGGACTCTTAGAATTTTAGGAGTGAGAGATCTACCATCTGCATCCTTATTTTACAGGTTAGGTAACTTAGATACAGAGAGATTCATGAATTAAATTTGTGGCTAATGCTGTGATTCAACCTTAAATAGTAATTTTACTTACCTCATTTGTGGCATGTAGGTATTTGCTTATTTTGGGGTGAAGATATTTTAACTTTTCTCAACTTAATCCTTCAATCTGTTTACCTATATATTCTTAGTAACTTTGTGCCTAATATATGGAAATTTTTGATAAATGCTTGTTGAATTGAATTTACTTGTATTTTTTTCTATTTTTTTATTCTTTTAAAATTTGTTTCTGCTACATTTCTTTAGGTTATTTGGTAATCAATGTTTTCATTTTGCAGCTAATAACTAGTCGTATATCAAACAAGAATGTAGGTATTCTTGAGTTCAGTGCCTGTCTGGAATTCTATGCAGAATATATACATGCAGGTTAACAGTTAAGTAGTATGGAAGCACATTATAAACATAGATTTTTAGGGTCTGAACTAAGATGCCATTTATTTCAAAGGTCTCATGTAAACTAAAGGACAGAAATTATGATATGGTAGATATGTGCCAATGTGTTAAGATTAATTTAGCAATAACTACATAGCTTTATATCCGAGTGAAACCTCTGAGACCTCTATTGGTTCAGGTAGGCTTCAAGAAGAAAGGCTGTTAGTATTTTTCCTTGAAACTGTAATATGTCTATTCAAAACTTTTTCCATAAAGATTGATGCTGCTGGTTCAGGTACTTTTATACAATGATAATCTAGAGGAAAACATAATAAAGTCAAGTCAGATGATTTTCTGTTGTTTACTTATTCTCAAGTTTCAAGAATATATTGACAAAATCTCTAAACCACATTTCAGTGATCATTCACTAGTGGTTAACTTTTTAATTTCATTAGTCATGTATACTAGTCATGTATACTGTTATTTAGATTCTTTTTTTTTTTTAAAGATTTATTTATTTATGTATACAAGCTGGGGTACAGGCCAGAGGCGTGGGCGGCGAGAGAGTTCACCAGAGACAGAGTGGGGAACAGCACAGGCAGATCAACAGAAATACGCTGCTGAGGGGAGCAGCGGGCGAGGCAGGAGAGGTCTGCCTCGCCATGTGGGATTCTTCCCAGCTGGGAGTCGAACTTGCGTTGCCTCTGCCACCGCCAACAGCTCCACAGCTCAGCGCTCAACCGCTGCGCCACCAGGGAGGCCCTGTTATTTAGATTCTTAAGAATAACAAAATCCTGAAATTCTTCCAGCCAGTCATGGAAGAAGACTATCCATGTGCTGGTTTTCCTGAAAAGAAGTAATAACCATAAGAAAACCCAGTCAGCCTTTAGTTATTTTGAACTGCCCTCTGAACTTGTTCTTTTAATTTTGTTTCAGAAGAGGCTGAAATTTATCACAGTAATTTGTAACTAAATTCAAAGTTGAAACTAGTCAGGTGAGTGCCTACACTCCGTGAAAGACACTGTCCTTAAGTATGGTGAGTCTTGAAACAGACATGGATAACCTTGTAATAATAGTTTGGTAGGTTTGGAGGGGGTTGAGGATAGAGATGAAGATAAACTTGAAATTGTTACTTTTGCACTCTGCTACAGTCTATCTTTTACTCCTAACACTTCAGTGAATCTGTTCTCAAGAAGTTCACTAACAATTATTGCTGAATTTTGTGGAAATTTTTCATGCATGACTTTTCTGTAGAAATTAACATATTGACATCTTTTGTTTGTGTTTTTGTTTATAAGTGATAATGACTTTTAATGTATATTTATGAATATATTATGTTCTTTGTTTTTGGAAAAAAAGTCCAAGTAGTACCGAAATCTCACCATGTACAATATTTTCATGTAAATTATTTTACTTTTTTCTGTGCTAGTAATCACATTGATATCTGACTATTCCTTCTATTTTGGGAATCTGTTTTTACCTTAAGAGGATGTCATGAATGCCTTCCTGGATCATAATATATCAAACTATTCATTTTTAATGGCATCAGAATTTTCTGTTTTGTAGATGCACTCTAATTTGTTAAACCAGATTGTTATTTCAGAAATATAAATTTATAGCTTTTCATTGTTTCTGATATTACTGTGAGGTGTGTGTGTGTGTGTGTGTGTGTGTGTGTGTATGAGAGAGAGAGAGAGAGAGAGAGAGGAGAGCACGTGCACGTGTGAGCACACGTGTGTGAGAGAGTTTATTAGGATTAAGTAGAATTACTGGCTCAAAGAGCGTGTATGTTAATTTTTATCTATTTTGGCAGATTTCCCTGTAGAAAAGTTGTACCAGTTTATATTTCCATTAAATGTATGAGTTTCCACTTTTTATACTTTTACTCTTCCCAATATAACAAGAAAAATTGTGTCTTACTAGGATTTGTATTTATTAGAATGTTTAAAGGCAAATTAGGTTGTCAGTTTTCTTTTGTATTTATTTTTTCTGTGGAATTGCCTACTCATATATTTTGTTCATTTTTCTTTTGGGTGCATGTCTTTTTTTTTTTAATTGATAAGAATGTCATTTTGACTCTATATTTTGAAAATAAATTTTTCCAATTTATTTATATTTTACTTTGTATAAATAACTTCAAATAAATTTAACTATAAATTTCTCTGTGAAAGATTTTCATTTTATAAGTTGTAACTTTGATGTTTGAATATAGGCTAAACTGCTATAGCCAAGAATACAAAATTGCAGTGGATGAAATAAGATAAAACTTTATTTCACTTATACATAATGTTCCAGTGTGTGTGGTTCAGGAGTGAGTTATCATTCTTATCATGTGAATTCCATTTGTGAGTCCAAGATGGCTACACTAGTTTTAGTTTCTCTTAGCCTCAGGAAGGCAGAAAGAAGAGGTAGGCCTCTTTTAAGACTACAACCTGAGAGTTGCACAAATGGCTTTCTTCGTATCAAGTTGTCCACAATTTAGTCATAAGGCTACAGGTCATCTGGGAATGAGACAAAGCTGGTGGTGAAGTGCCTAACTAAAATCTGGGGTTTTGTGTGTTGATGGTAGTTAAGGGGGAGGTGTGGGGTATATAGCAGATGGAGTTCTGTCACTAGGAGAAAAGGAGAATGGACATTGAGAGGATAAAGAGTTGCCTCTGATGTTGAGTGCCATGCCTAAAAGGAAGTCATTCTGTGCTCTAAGGTGATAAAAATATTTCTGCTGATATTTTAAAATGGTTTCCTTTTAGTCTAATTTGGAAATCTGAATTGTGAGTTTGGGATTCAATTTTATTTTTCTAGCAAATCCTAGCTATTTCTCCAAACACTGTTTATTGTATAATTACTCCTTTTTCTGATAATTTGAAATACCACCTTTTTAATATACTAAATAAATTCACAGGATTGTTTTTGTGCTCTGAATTATTTCATCTATTTTAGTTCTTCACTACCATACTTTCAATTGCTAACTCTGTAAGTTTTGCTATTTTTTAGGGCAGACCTTTCATCTTTGCTCATTTATTTAAGAATTCTTTGGTTAGTTGGGTTTTTTTTTTTTTTTCAGGTATAGTTTGACTGTATTTTCAAGTTCCAGGAAATCATCTTCTGAGTTTTAATTGGGATTATATTAAAATTCACAAAATTTGATTCATTCAATTGTATTATTTAATTTACTTTATAGAGATCGTTTTTTTCTTAATTTTCCTGGGGAAAGTTGTTGTTTTGCCAATTGTTTTTTGGTATTTGTCTTGTTTCCTGGTATATATCTTCTTCATTAATCTTTCACTTACTGTGTTTACTGTATGCATTTTAGTGGCAGATTTTTATCCAGTTTATTTTGGGTTAATTTATCTTCATGTAAGGGTAGACGTACATAGATCTATTATTTACCTAAGAAAGTGCTGATAGATTCTTCTTTCCTTCATTCCCTGTTTATCTGGTTACTGTTTTGTATACTGTAGGTTTTGATACCATAGATTTAATTACTAATTCAGTACCTTATTCAACTACCTGAGCAGTTTGAGTAGGGAACTGATTCTTTGTTGATTTTTTGTTGTTCTTTTTTTTAAAAGCCATTGCATTCACATTTAGACTCAGATCGTTTAAAAATTGTTTGCCTAGGCCACAATTCTGTTTTCACTTCTACTTTAAAGTCTTGTTTAGTAAAGAAGGTAGTTTTGAAAATTTGCTCTATTGCCTAATAACTTTCTACCTGTGTAACCATGCATCCATCTAGGTTTCTCCCCTTACCGCCCAGTTCCCCAAATGCAGCCTCTGTAGTGTGAGAAAACTAAGATTGGTCTCTATTTCTCCTATAGCCTTTCTCCTTAAATATTGCCAACTTTAAAGATTTCTCCTTCCAGCCACACCCCATGGTTAGAACAAGCCCTAACCACTCTTTGGAATCTGGGTCAGAGGTAAATTCTGAGGAGTGGCTATTCTCATTCACTTCCAGAGGTGCTTCTGCAACAATGAATGCTTTTGATCAATGGTAAGGGCAAGCATATCCCAGTGCAGTAGGCCACTCTTTTCTATGGGTCTGGTCTGTTTTCATTCCTCATTCCTAACACATTTGATTCTTATTTTCTTGGATCTGGGTTATAATTATGATGATTCAGGCTAAAAAGTTCTAAATTACTGCTTGATTCAATGGTTTTGGTGTACTAGAAATTTTGAAAGTGATATGGTTTGTTTATTGCAAAACAGCACACAATGAAATGCTAAGGTAGTGTTTGGCAGTGTCTAACAGATATTTTAAAGATAATCTTGATGATATAGATCTAGTAGGATAGTCTACAATTACAATTTTGGTTCTGCACAACATTTTTTTTTTTTTTTGGTACTTCCCTTCACCTGCACCTGACCAAGAGAAATCCTCCCAGTTGTTTAGGTTTGGGACACACTAGCATTTTAAATTGTCTCTGTTCTGTCACGTTACTGTCTGCATAATTTTGATAAATCACTTAATTTCTCTCTGTGAGCTTCAGTTCTCTCATCTGCAATGATACTTGTGTAAGTATCGCAATGATACTTGTGTAAATATCATTGTATTAAGAATAAGAAAATATATGTGAGTTATTCTCATAGATTATAAAATAACATACAGATAGACATAGATCTGAGCTAGTGTACTGTAAAGCAATTATAGGAGACAGTCTAGAAGATTACCACCTACCTTCATTTTTCCTATAATTAAAGCAGACTTTAAGCCCTTCCATGAATATAGTCTCACTCACTGCTTGCAATTTATATTATTTATAGAACTTACCTACCAGATATGTAAGGCAAAAATCAAGGTAAGTTTATAATATGAGAAAACAACACTTAACAGTCTATGATAACTGCACAAGAATGTTACTATTGTGGGGATGAGTTTTTTTTTTTAATAAATTAATTTTTTAATTGATTTAGGTAACATTAGGCGCCACTGCCATCAGGTATCCATCACCACCATAGTGCACCCACCACCAGATTACCCATAACTTCTCACCCTAGACAGTTGTTTCCTTCCTTTTTTGTTTTTGCCTCTTCCTGATCCCATCCCGCTTCTTGATGCTTCAGTTCTATATATAATAAGCCTTGAAGGCTTAGTTTTTAAGCTGGTCTTCATCTGACCCTTTGTTTGGTTTTTCTGTATTCCGCGTATTAGTTGGACCATCTAGTATTTATCTTTCTCCTTCTGACTTATTTCACTTAGCATACTCCCTTTACAGCTCTAGCCATGTTGCTACAAATAGCATGAGTTTAATTGTGTAAATATACCAAATCTTCTTGATCCACTCCTCTGTTTCTGGTCATTTAGGTTGTTTCCATAACTTGGCTATTGTAAAAAGGGCTGCAATAAATAGAATTGCAAGTTTCCTTTCGAATTAGTATTTTGGAATTTTTGGGTAGATCCCTATGAATGGAATTACTGTGTCATATGTCAGATTCATTTTTAATCTTTTGATACACCTCCACACTACTTTCCATAAAGGCTGGACAAATCTGCATTCTGTGGGGTACGTTTTTGCCTGAATGTAAATGTCTCTTTTACTAAGACTCAGATTGTGTAGAAACGTAATTTCGAGGTTGAGCAGAAGAAGAGATTCCAATCTGTCATGCTCATGTATTTATGATTTATGTCATCGTGATAAACATTGGCTAACTAACATCAGTAAAATGAAATTTATAAACCAAATTAATTGTAAGGTCAAAAGTAAGGAAAGAAAACTTGAAATAATGGGAAAAAGACAAAAGGAATCAAAAAATCAAAATAGCAAGGAAGACAATAAAACAATTAAGATAAACTAATTTTTAAAAGATGGAATAAAAATAATGCACTGATGGAGTCTCATAATTATCAGATATAGACATTTTATTCATCCTGCTATTACTGAATTTTGTTTATCAGTCACCACACTGGCTAAGTAAACAAAACTCATTCATTTTAGCCCAAGAAATATTATGCAGTGAAAATGAATTTAGTGATGCAAAGAACAGTTTCAGTATTTCTAACATTAAAAACAAACATTGCTAGAGGTAATTCTCACAGTACAGAATCTTAATCAAAATTAGTGACCAATAACAGAATATCCTTATATAACTGACTTCATTAATCAGTCTCAAAAAGGCAGTGATCTGGCATTGGCATTGTTCACAATGTAGTTATGATAAGTTGACAGTGCTTTGAAATTGCATGTATGTTTATATTTTTACTCCAAATTACTTTTGTAAGAGCTGTATGTTAATTTTTATGTCCTTTCTCTTATAAGAAATCCATATGTGGCATATATCTAATTAAGCACAGTTTTAGCAGTTTATTTGTGTATAATTTCAAATTTCAGAAAAGTTGTAACAATCAGACAAGTATAGAACACCCAAGTAACGTTTATCCCTTTTTTCAAATTTACCTACTTTTAAAAAAATTTTTGAACCATTTGAGAGTAGTGATAAAGATTTTAAATTTTACAAAATTCTAATTTCCTGTTCATGTTTCTACATTTATTAGTTGATTGAATATTGCCTTTGTGTTTTTTACTCTATCAATACCAGATCTGGCCTAGGGTCAAGTTTTATAATTAATTGTTATTTCTCTTTGGTTTCCTTTAACCTATAACTCCTTTACAGCTTTTCTTTATCATCTTTAACATTTTTGTTTTTGGAGAAAATACCCTCGCCCCACTTTCTTTTTACTTGAATGCTTCTAATACGGGGTTGTCTAATGTTTTCTTATAATTAGATTCAAGTTAGGTTACTTACATTGCAAGTAACCACTTTTATGTTATATTCATTGCAGTTAATTCATTGACGTTTCTGTCCGTTTTGCCTTTTACAATCAGGATGTTATTTAAGGATTTTTTAAAAAAAGCATATGATATTAAGGGGGTAGATGGTGTTGACAGTTGCACAACAAGGTGAATGTATTTAATACCACTAAATTATATACTTAAAAATGCTTAAGATAGTAATCTTCATGTTGTGTTTATTTTAACACACACAAAAAGAAAAACCTCATGGTGGGCAAAGTTTTAAATTTCTTATGAAACCAGTTAGGGACTAGTTGGCCTGGAATAGCATCGTTGAAAATTACTTACAAGTTAATTAATAGTAACTAGCATCATTATTCACTTAATAGAAAATGTGGCCCAGGAATAAATTTTATTCTATATATGACTTGCTTTTCCTATAGTGGTGTACTATTACTTTTGTTTCTTTCTTTTTTTTTTTAATTTATTTTTATTTATACATACAAGCTGGGGTACAGGCCAGAGACGTGGGGCAGCAAGCGGGTTCACCAGAGACAGAGTGGGGAGCAGAACAGGCAGATCAGAAATACACTGCTGAGGGGAGCAGTGGGCAAGGCAGGAGAGGTCTGCCTCGCCATGTGGGATTCTCCCCGGCCGGGCGTCGAACTCTCGTCACCGCTGCTGACAGCTCCACAGTGCAGCGCTTAACTGCTGCACCACTGGGGAGGCCCTACTTTTGTTTATTTCTTACCTACTACCTTGAACCTTATAAAATTTGGAGTTTCTGTCCTCAGTATTTTAAAAATGTTTTGCTATTTCCTTTTGTTTCAGGACTAAAGTCTGGGGAAAAAAAGGTGTTTAAGATATATTATTTTATTTATTATTTTTTAATTTTTGCATACAAGCTGGGGAGCAGGCCAGAGGTGTGGGGTGGTGAGAGGATTCACCAGAGACAGAGTGGGGAGCAGAACAGGCAGATCAACCGAAACACACTGCTGAGGGGAGCATCGGGCGAGGCAGGAGAGGTCTGCCGTACCATGTAGGATTCTTATAGTGGTGCCACTTAACTCCTTGCGCTACTTAACTCCTTGTGCTACATTTTAAGAAGTTACCATACCATCAGTGTTCCTGTTTTATCAAAATGCATATAAAGCATAGTAACCTCAAACAGTTACCCAGTTAATTTTAAAAGTTGCTGATAGAACAAAAAATTCTTTTTATAAAGTTATATGATTTCAGAGATTTCTAGTTATGCAATTGTCTATTTTCTAGGACAGAGAAATTCAAATATAATGCTTTGTAAATATACATTATAAAATGTATTAAGGGAACATGTATCTCAGAGAGCAGGTTTTCATCTTTTTACAAATGGCTTCCATGTTGTACAATTATTGTGTTTTCAATGAAAATGTATGGATTGTACCTACTATCTTGCTTTAATGAATGTTAACCTTTTGCCACATATGCGTCAATTATTTATTTGTTTGTTTGTTTTTAAAGATTTATTGATTTATATATACATACAAGAGCTGGGGTGTAGGCCAGAGGTGCAGGGTCCGGGGCGGGGGGTGAGAAGATTCACCAGAGACAGAATGGGGAGCAGAACAGGCAGATCTACTGAAATACACTGCTGAGGGGAGCATCAGGTGAGTCAGGAAAGGTCTGCTGCGCCATGTGGAATCTCTCTGGCTGGGTATCGAACTCGTGCTGCAGTGGCTGCCCATAGCTTCACAGGGTGAGACTTAAACCCTTGCACCTCCAGGGAGGCCCAGCTTCAATTACTTAAATAAATAAAAACAGATACAACTTAAATCTCATATAAGACCTAACCAAATTACTCATTCTCTTCCTTCTCTCTACAGAAGACAAGTGATAGTGTTTTTATCTAGGAAAGTGTACATTTTTGTACCACCCATATATATGAAATACAGTATTGTTTGGCATATTTTAAAACTTTATCTACCAATATACTATATCATTTTTCAACCTGCTTTTTCATTAGTTTTTGTTTTTCAAATTTATCTACATTTATTCATGTACTATAAGTAATTCACTTTAATCGTGAAACTATTTCATTGTATGAATATAATATCTGTTCTCCAAAAAATAGATTATTTAAGATGTTTATAATTTTCACTTGAAGTGGCACAAGGAATATTTTGGCACTTATCTAATGCAAAGCTATGTGGGTTACTGAAGGCTTTATATCCAATATTGGAGTTGAGTTGCACCTTGAAATAATCAGTTATTGATAAATTGCCCTCGCTGTTGGTCATACTTTGAATATTCCATAGGCCACAGTTCTGTGTTGTGACTTAGGACAGCTATTACCTTATGGCTGCTCAGTGAGCCATACTTGTTTGTCCCTCAAGGTTTCTAAATGACTTTTAAGAACTACCCCTATCTCTCATCCACACATGTGGATGGGTCTGGGGACCATTGTTCTCACCATAGATTCCTAGGTTTTCTGAATGATGTAATCACATGGTGAAAAATTGCCATGATGAAATGCATACAAGTTTCTGTTTATTTTGTTCCTGAATGAATTTGATATTACCAGACTTAGAATTTTTACCAATTTGACTGGCTATATAAAGTGATATTTTTAGTTTTCCTGTTGTCCAATAGAACATCTTTCATATGTTTATAGTCATCTAAGTTTATTTGTGAGTTACCTCTTCATATTCTTGGTCCATCTTTCAAACTTAGGATATCTCTTTCTTACTCTGCATATAGGTTATACAGTTACATGCCTTGGAGCTGTTTTCTCATTCAATGCCTTGTTTTTTCATTTCGATTAAAACGTCCTTGTTGTAGAGAAGTTTTGAAATAGTGACTTTCGTTAAAGTTGGTTTTTCACTTTATGATTATGCTTTAAAATTTTTTGCCCTATGGTCCATTGTTCCAATGAGCGTCCTAAAACTCAGTGACTTTAAAGCAATACAGATTATTTTATTTTATTTCATCATGTCTATGTGTTAAGAAGTCAGACAAGGTATAGCAGGGCTTCCTTTGTCTCTCCTCCACATGACCCACATAGAGCAACTTGAAGATTTGACAGCAATGGACTGGAATAATCGGGAGATATCTTTGCTCACATCTTGTGGTTGATGTTCATTGTTGACTGGGGCTTAAACTGGACAACCAACTGGAAATGCTTGGCACTTTACATGTTTCAGGGAGTAGAAACTATAAGACACATCAAATAGAGGTGGTAACTTTAGTCTTTTTCTTGACCCTATTGGGAATACTTTAATTATTATTTGTGACTATTTAATATGTTGTCAAGTTCAAGAACTTCTCTACTGTTCTGCTGAATTGGATAAACTTTAAATCACAATTTAGAGTTGAATTTTACTGAATTTTTCAATTGCATTTTTGAGAAGATATGATAATCTTATTCTTTTAGTTCACTAATACTATGACTAATATTAATAGCTTTTCAAAAACAGAACATTTCTTACATTCTCTGAAGAAAACCTACTTAAAATGAGTTGTTAATAGTATTTTAATATCCTGCTGTATTTACCAGTTTATATAGGATTTTGCAATTGAAATTGACTTGGGTTTGCTTTCAAAATTATACTAAAATAAACTAGCTAGCCTTCAGGGAAAGATAATTGAATTTTATATAAAATTTTTCACACCCACTGTGTCTCCAACAATTTAATTCAGTTCGCTCTCACACAAACTATTCAGAGGTAGTGCAGACCCCACAAGTTAAGGGTTCTGTTCCATAAAACTGAGACCACTTCTATACCGCCTGCAATTGGGCTTGCAAGGTTACCCATACTTCTGTCTGTTAAACTATTAATCAGGCATTTCCATGGCAGCACCCCCAAGAAAATAAGGCCAACAGAACTGAAAAAAAAAAATGCCATCCTTAACTATTATAGTTTATTATAAAACAGCAGATGAGGAGCTTCACAGGGTGTGATCCACCATAGCCCTGAGCCTCAGTACAGTCAATATGTATCACTCTGCTATCATGAGGATCTATTTAGTAACTCAGAAGCTTCTTTAATCCTTTTTTAGGGGTTTTAATGGATGCAGACATGATTGATTAAATCATTGGATATTGGTAACTGAACTCAAATTAAGTGACTGATTTTTCTGCTGAATAACACCTATTTTGAAGCTACCTACCCACTCCTTCCCCAGGATTCATTTCATTAGCAAACAAAGACAGTTAATTTAATTTCCAGAGGTTGCAGGATCTGTATGGCAGGAACTAGGGACAAAAGACTATTTTGTTACTATTATATCAAAAACACCTATTATATATCAGACATAACAATTGCTCTTAGGGAACTTGAAATTTAGTGAAAGGAAACAAATTGATAGAGAAAATCTTAACAATATGAGATAACATTCAATGATAGAGTACCTTATGGGATATTAAGATTACTTCACTTATCTAACAGTCTTCAAGGAGTGCTAAGAATTTGGTGTCCAGGTTGGACAGCAGATAGCAAAGGTTAGAAAAGGGTTTCTGGAGGAAGTTGTCTTTTGCCTGATGAAAAGAAAGGAAAAAGAGTTAAGAACTGCCCTGCTACATTAATGACAGGAAAAGATCATTTAAGATGAGGTTACCTCTCTTGGAAGGTATATGTGGGGGAGAAAGTAAGAGTATTCCTCTCTGTTTTAATCTCTGTTCTATAGAGATAAGCCTCATTAAAAATATTGGAATGAAATTATTTTTTAACATGAAACTGATTTTTAAGTAAAAGCATTTTAAGTTTTAATTTTCAAACCAAATAAAGAATCTTTATTCTCTGCACCTCAGAGAAGGTGAGGCACAGATAAGATACACAACCTAGTTTAATAGATGTTTATTGAAAACCTCCTGTGACTCAATCACTGCATCAGGCTTAGTATTTTAGCACAGGACATCCTTTTTGTATCTTAAAGAGTTGAACTAACTGTTTTTATTGTGTTAACATAAGTGAAGACATTTAAAAATGGAGTTGGGGTAACTATTTCAGAGGAACTGTTTTTAACTGGGCTAAACCACAAACATTCCAAGGATCTAGAAAGACTGAGACTCTCCTGTTTGAAAGAACTGATAAAAATTACCTACTTTTATCATGTAATCCCTTCACCTACATTTATTTACCTTTTGACCCCTTGCCTGACCAATCAATGAAGTACAAATCTAGCACTATAGGTCAGCACTGATGACCTGATCCTTTTCTTTCTTCCCATAGAAAACTCTGCATTTGTTCCTTTTGGGGATACTAGTTTGATTTCTACATGAATTTGTGTTCCAGAAGTACAGTTATTTGACTCCAAATGAATGAGCTTTGCCTTTTAATTGCCTTCTGATTTGGGGGTTAATAGGATTAAGGTATATAACAACAAAACACTTATCACTCAGATGAATTTATTGCTGAAAAATGATGAAATTAGAAGAAATTAGAAATGTGATGTCAATCTTTATTTTGAATCAGGAATATATTTTTAATGGAGAAATTTAGAGAGTCATATTTTTGTTCAAAAATATTAAATCTACCAACTTTTTTTTTTTTCATTTTTTTTATTGTTATTTATGTCTTTTACATTTTGTATTCCCCTTGGGCAGCCCACCACCAATTCACCCGTGATCCATCTCCAAGGTCCCCTATATTCTCCTCTCCTCCATCCTGTGCCCTTATCCTCCCCTCCCCCCTCCCCCACCGCTGAGTGTCTCTCTCCCACCCGGCCTCCCTATAGTCCTGTTATAAGTGAAACCATTCGATATTTTTCTTTTTCTTTCTGGCTTATTTCACTGAGTATGATTCCCTCCAATTCCATCCATGTTGCGGCAAATTGCATGTGTTTAT
>PVIJ01001001.1:164719-229643 GCA_004024925.1 Scalopus aquaticus | reverse complement strand
CATGCAAAAAAATGAAGCTAGACTACTACCTCACACCCTGCACAAAAGTCAACTCAAAATGGATAAAAGACCTGGATGTAAGACCTGAAACCATAAAATGTATAGAAGAAAATATAGGCAAAACTCTACATGACATACATCTCAGCAAAATCTTGAAAGACACATCCCTCAAAGCAAAGGAAGTGAAAGACAAGATAAAGAGATGGGATTACATCAAAATAAAAAGCTTCTGTACAGCAAAAGAGACATTAACCAAAACTAATAGACACCCTACCAACTGGGAAAGGATCTTTGCACACAATACATCTGATAAAGGACTGATAACAAAAATTTACAAGGAACTCACACAACTCAACAAAAAAAAAGCCAATAACCCAATCAAAAAATGGGCAGAAGAGCTCAAAAGGCACTTCTCCAAAGAAAAGCAAATGGCCAACAGCATGAAAAACAACATGAAAAAATGCTTAACATCATTTATAATCAAGGAAATGCAAATCAAAACCACAATGAGATACCACCTCACACCTGTGAGGATGGCACACATTAAAAATACAGGCAACAAGAAATGCTGGAAAGGATGTGGAGAAAAAGGAACTCTTCTACACTGCTGGTGGGAATGTGAACTGGTCCAACCACCATGGAAAGCTGTATGGCGATTCCTCAAACTGCTAAACATGGAGCTTCCATGCAACCCAGCAATCCCACTTTTGGGAATTTACCCAAAGGACACAAAAACACTAATTCGAAAGGATACATGCACCTGTATGTTCATTGCGGCACTATTCACAATAGCAAAGGTATGGAAGCAACCCAGATGTCCAAAAATAGATGATTGGATCAAGAAGATGTGGTACAAATACACAATGAAATTCTATTCAGCATGGAAAGAATATAAACACATGCAATTTGCAGCGACATGGATGGAATTAGAGGGGATCATACTCAGTGAAATAAGCCAGAAAGAAAAAGAAAAATATCAAATGGTTTCACTTATAACAGGACTATAAGGAAACCAAAAAGGAGAGAGACAATCAGCGGGGGGGTGGGGGGGTATGGGGGGAGGCGGAGGGAAGGAAAAGCGCACAAAATGGAATAGAAAAGAACACAAGGGACCATGGAGATGGAATACGGTGAATTGGTGGTGGGCTACCCAAGGGGAATACAAAATGTAAAAGACATAAATAACAATAAAAATATATATTTATATATATATATAAAATAAAAAATTAAAAAAGAAATTACTTTCTCACATTTCTAGAGGGTGGAAGTCTAAAATCTTGGTTGGTTTCTAGTGAAGGTTGTCTTCCTGGTTTGCAGATGGTCACCTTCTTTGTTTCATCATAACCTTTCTTCAGTGTTTATTCTACTATCTCCTCCTTTATGACAACACTGATCATTCGATTAGGCATCTACCCTCTGACCTCATCTGAACATAATTATCTCCCAAAGACCCTATTTCCAATTATAGCCACACTGGAGTTAGGACTTAAACATTTGAATTTTGGGGAATTTTTATTTTGTATTAAAAATATGAATGTTGACAATACTGAGTCCGTAACCTATCTTCTCCCAACATATTTTGAAGGCCACCTTCACTATATAATAATATAATATATAGATACTAAGGTTTATTTTTCTGTACTGTATGAGGCCGACCACCACCTTTCTTTTCTCTGTCTTGAACCAATGTAACATTGTTTTGATTATTATATCAATGTAATATGATTTAAGTTCTCATAGGACAGGTATATCTTCTAAATTTTCTTCTAAATGTTCTATTTATATTCTTCTTCCATGTTAACTCGATTAACTTATGATCACTTCGTCATTTCCCTTCCACTCCTTCCTGTGTCCCTATAAAATCGAACTATTGTATCATGTGGTAAATATGTAAATTTAAAAAGAAATAATTGACATTTTAGTGTCTGGTTTTTCATCAAGAGTATATATATTTTCCTCACTACTTGCTTTCATGTCTTTTAGTAAGATATTTTATGTACTTCCTGTTTAAGTATTATTTTTGGTTTTATGGTTTTTTTTAATCAGATAATATTTTAAGGGAGGATTTTTTCCCCCAATCACATTAATTAACTAGTATTGTTAAATTCTATGGGAGAGAAATCCTTGATTTTTATCTGTTTATTGTACTGAACTCACCACTTTTATTTTCTTGGGGAAAGCAGTTTTTTCTTAGATCTCTTGTCTTTCTAGCAATTTCTTTTTTGTAAAACGTGGTTCTGAACTTTTTCTGTGTATCTGATACATTTGATAATGTGACAAATCTATAGAACTCTCTCACCAGGGAAATGCATTTTCTTCTTCATCATGCAATCATATTTGATGTCATTAAGAACAAGTTATTTTCTAAGTGTGTTGATTAGATTATATGTCTACAGAGAACATTAATCTAATAGGAGTTTTTCTTAGTAAATCTACTGTATGTTCTTTTGAACTGAAGAATAAAAGCTAAAATACTTCCTTTTCCTTCAGTAGTTCAGTGTCAATTTAGAGGCAGAAAATAGATTAGTGGTTGCTTCGAGGTGTAGGGGATAAGAGGAATAGGGGTTGGTAGCTCAAAATATGGGATTTCTTTCTGAGGTGAAGAAAATGTTCTAAATTGATTGGTTATATTTTGCACATATCTGCAAGTATACAAAAAAAGTAAAAACCATTGAATTATAAACTTCAAATGGGCGAGTTGTATGGTATTGGAAATGTATTTCGAAAGAGCTATTAAAAAGCAACTGAACATCACACACATTTATTCACTGAACCATTTTATCCATTATGAAACTGAGTGGTTGATGCCACAATGTCTATTTCTTGACACTATTTGTTGTACCAAATAACCCAGAAAGCAAACAAAATAACAATCCAAACCTCAAAACAATTCTCATAAACAAACACTATATCTAAATATTTTTTAATTTTGTCACTTTTAAACTTGCACTTTACTTTTCCTGATTGATTTATTAGTGATGGCATAAATTAGCAATATTTTGAAAGATATTTCACAAATTAATGTGTGCAGTATGCTCAATGCCTATTTCAAACATAGTAAAAATCTTACACGATCTGTCTCAGAATTCAAATTTATCAATATATTAACAGAAAAAACTGCTAATACAAAAGAAATTTCATAACCAGATGGTTCAGCATTAGAAGATTTGCTAATATAATTGCTAATATGATTGGTAATACTGTGATAAATAAATCATTAATAATACTATAAAACAGATTTAAGATTCAAAGTTATGGCATGATGCAATCCTGTGTGACCAAAATAACTCATGTTTTAAAGACTTTACCAAGGACTGCCAGGGCTGAGATGCTTCTAGGACCTTCCCCAGGGTTTGCTAAAGTATGATGGGGTATAATGTGGTGAATATTTTTTCTAGGATCTGCCTCAGGGCTCACTTGGGTCTGCTGGAGCCTGCTACAGTAGGGCTGTTTCCAGTTCCTGTCCTGGGATTCCCTGGGGTATGTGTAGGTGTACAAGCAGTGGGCCTACTTCCAGAACCCTCCCCATGATCTGCTGGGGTCTGTCAGAATCTGGGGTCTGCTGCAGAAGTTCTGTTCTGCTGCTTTCAGGGCATTCCAGGCCATGGGGGCTAACCATGCCTGCCCAGGCTGTTTGCTTGGCCCATTCCACTGTTTGCTGCCCCCGCCCCGAATATGATCCTAGTGTGTGTCATAATCATTTTTTTCCTTCAGGAGTTGTTGACTTTGTTCTGCTGCAAACTACCTGTATGTGGAGTAGGTGAGCCCAGGGCCTTCACTCTGCCATCATCTTTCCTAGTGTCAGTGAACTTTTTAAATAGCGACTTGTGCATCTTTGTCCTGCCCACAAAGGCTGACTTCATTGTCATTTGTTCTTTCAAAATTATTGATAAAGAGATAATACATGAACTTTATTTGCAATTGTTACTTTCTCAGTATTTATATTTATTTGCACTGTTGTGCTCCTTGTATTTAGTTTTGTTTTCTCTTTGTTTTTTTAATCAGACTTGCCTAAGATAATGTATATTTAACTGATTTCACTTTTAACCTGAACTTTTAGTTTTAATTGATCAGATCTTTTATGTCTTCTTACTGTCATTGATTTTGCTTTTATCAGTTTTGTTCTCACTTAAGGTGCATTTTAACTTTTTTGGTCTGACTTCATGATTTATGTGCTTTGATTTTTCCACTTGTTTGTGTTTTCTAAAGTTTGTGTGTGAAGGTATAATTTAAAAAATGACTTTATCCACTTTCCATAGGTTTTGATATGAAGTATTTCATTATTGTTTTCTTTTAATGAACAGCAATATCAATTTCGATTTCTCTCTTAACTGAAGAGTTGTTTAGAAATGTTTTTAAATTTCCAAGGGTTAGTAATATAGATCATATTTTACTGGAATCTCTAGTCAGTGCTTCTATGATTGAATCTGGTGTTACAATAAACCAGATGAGGGTCGGATCCTTCCTAGAGAACAATTTACCAGGTAAAACATTAAGCAGTTAAGTAAATTGAATTTTAGTTTTAATAATTAAGGTTTTTTTCTTTCTTTGTATTTCTTTTAGTCTTATTGCTCTGACCCAAACCTTGTGTTAGATCTGAAGAACCTCATTGTCCTTTTTGCTGACACACTTCAGGTTTGTGAGTCATATTTGCATATGATTTATCTAGATTAGTATTTTATCCACTCAAAATCTCTCCATTGTCTATCTTGGCTTTGGTAAAGTAACTTTTCTTTTTCTAGAGCTAGATCTATTTATCTCTTCATGGCATTTCTAGTCATCACCCTAACCATTTGTGTTCACATAAATTGTTAACATACTTTTTCCCACAAAAGCACTTCAATTAATTAAACCACTCACTCACTTAGTTTTTCAAAGTATCCTAATTCAGATATTGTACCTGAGAAATTTTAGAGGCTTACGTGCCATACTAAATAATGATTAATGACTTGAAAAATATATTTTAAAACAAATAAAATAACATTAGAAGTAGATATCTTATATAGTTTGGTATGTATTTTTTAATTCTTAAGAGATAAACACTAAATTTTTGGTGGAATGAGAGATTCTTCCATCTGGTTTCACTTGAGTTGCTGACCAAAGAACAAGAATACCTTTCAGTGCCTAGTATCTCTCCTGTTAATAAATTATTCACCTTAGAAATTGAAGTTTTTAATTTTATTTCAGGTGTATGGTTTTCCTGTAAATCAACTTTTTGACATGCTGTTAGAAATCAGAGATCAGTATAGTGAAACTCTGCTAAAGAAGTGGGCAGGTATTTTCAGGTGAGAAATCTATAGTTATGTGTGTATGCAGTGCATGTACATGTGTGTACATACATGTATTTATGCATAAAGTTTTTCACTTATAATAAGCATTGAATTCATGTGACTCATATTTTCTAGCTATGCTCCAGATTACGATTCAAAATTCAAGTAATTATAGTGATGTCCAAAATAAAGTTCTTAAAACATCTAATTTCAAAGTGTTAGTGTCTACTATGAGGGGCATACCCTCATAGTAGGGGGCATATTTTGGCTTTTTGTTTCCTTGAACAAATGTCAAGTACCTTGGTTCATAACCTCCAGATCATCTTGTGTATTTTTATTCTAATTTTTCATTTTCTCTTTGAGGATCATGACTAGTCTGTGCCTCACTATATAGCAGTGACTTTTAAACACTTTCAAATAATTTAGATTCTTCAGGAACCTTTTTGAAAATTTATGTAATTCCTTATTTTTATTCTCCACACACACAGAGAAAATATCTATTACAATGCAGTGTATTTTAAACATATTATTTAAATAGGTACTGCAACATACATAGTATAATCAGAAAGTTATTCTGTTATGCCTTCTACCCACAAATATTATATGTCCTTGGACTTTTTCCTCTTACACACCCCATGTCAACTTACTTGAATTTTTTCTCTTTATGGATCTTTACTCCTTTACTTAAAGTGGCCTTTCTGCTTACTGCATGACCCTTTCCCCATCCCCAGCTCAGCCTATCCTGTTTTCAAATTCTTAAAGCTTTAAGATCTTACATTATTCCTTTAATCTTACTCTGCCCAGTACATGAAAATATATGATAATCATCTAGTCCAACTCATTTGTATTTATTAATTTAATCAATTGTTTTTCTAAAAACCAGGTTTACCTGATAAAATTTAGGGGAGGAATATCTTTATAGGAACCTTTGAAATTAACAACATGATTTATCCTTGATCATAAGACCGTCTATCTCATGCTTTCAGTAAATTTCTGTTTTGATTTTGGTAGCATGACTTCTACTTTTAGAGACTCCCCCAGTCTAGTTAAGGAGTCAGAACCTATGGAAGAAAAAAATTCATACTTATACAGAGCATTTGATGGAGTAAATGAACATATTTTGTACTTATTATAGAAGCTATTTTTCCTCATCTGCCAGTTTTGGAAATTAGAATAGAAGATCTAGTGTAGGATTAAATAACATGAACAGATATATCTTATTTAAAAACTATAAGTAGGGTCTTCCTGGTGGAGTAATGGGTTAAGAACAGCACTATGAAGCTATCCAGAGCCACTGCAGCACAAGTTCAATAGGGAGATTCCCACAGGAAGATTCCCACATGGACAGCAGACCTCTCCTGTCTCGCCCGCTGCTCCCCTCAGCAGTGTATTTCAATAGATCCTCCTGTTCTGCTCCCTACTCTGTTTCTGGTGAACTCTCTCGCCACTCCACACCTCTGGCCTACACCCCAGTTTGTATACATAAATAAATTAATCTTTAAAAAAAAAAAACCCTAAAAGTGAATAAAATCTCTTTGCCTTTTCCAGACCACACATTATTTTTTTTGTCTGTCACTTGCCTAAAGCTTCAGCATATTGCCTTAAAATGTCCTGTCTTGTATATAAAATACTGTTAACTTATTTTTATAATTGTGTTCCATTTGTTTTAGAATTTGTTTTCTTTTACATATATTCTTCTTGGATCAGGTGACTGTGCTAATTACTTCTTGGATCAAGTGACAGTTGACCTGTAATTTTGTTGTGATCACGTAGTGATTAACTCACCTTCCTTTGCTGCTTCCTTTTCCCCTCCCTCCCTTTTTTCTTTCTTCCTCTCCTTCCTTCCTTCCTTCCTTTTGTTTTTTAATTTTTATAGAAACATACTTGACTCTGATAACTACAGTCCTATACCAGTAACAAGTGAAGAGATGTATAAAAAGGTGGTAGGACAGTTCCCATTTCAAGATATGGAGCTGGAAAAGGTAAGGAATACTTTAAATTCTCTGATTTGACATCCTAGATGCTTTTGTTTTATCTGTATCATTTAAAGGCATTTCCTCCACCTTGAGAGGTTGGAACTCTGGAATATCTTCAAATAACACTCTTTGGATATAGAAGAAGAGTAATTTTTGATTTTGGGGATCAGCAGATGACTGGAGTCCTAATGCTCTGAAACGTTTAGGGGATAGAAGGGAGTGTTCCAGTTTGGTTTATATTTTGAAATACTAGCTTTTATTATACTCTTAGAACATTTTCTCCCCAAAACAGAGAGTAATATTTACCCTATGTGCTATGTTACACTCTTGGTTTTGACAGTGCATTGAGTCATGTATGTACGACCACAATATGATGCAGAATAGTTCTATCATGCCTCCAAATCTCTTCCTGCTACCACTTTTAAATCCCTGCCCTATAGAAACCACCAATCTGGTCACTATCTATTTTTACCTTTTTCAGAGTGCCCTATAAATGGAATCAATACAGTATGTAACCTTTTGAGATTGGACTCTTTCACTAAACTGCATAATATATTTGAGATTCATTTAAGTTGTTGCATATATCAATAGTTGATTCCTTTTATTGGAGAAAAACAGTATAATTTATGTATGCATTCATGTGCTAAAGGTCATATGAATTATTGTTTATTTAAATCTATATCTTCTCTTTGTGTCAGGAGACATCAAAAAGTAATTAAATTTTAGGTTCTTAAGCAGACAGTTCATATATGGAAGAACATTTATTTTGCATTTTAATTAGTTTGTAAATATCTTCAGTATATGTTGGTTGGTGACATGGTTTCATAATCATTCTTCTTTTTACAGCAACCTTTTCCAAAAAAGTTTCCTTTCTCTGAATTTGTGCCGAAAGTTTACAACCAAATTAAAGAATTTATCTACGCTTGCCTGAAGTTTTCAGAAGATCTTCATCTAAGGTATAGTATGAAATAGTGAAAAATGTAAAAAATAATGAGATTGTGACTTTATATATATAAATATTCTGAAAAACATTTAGCTTGGATTTTCTTTTTTTTTTTTTTCAAGATTAATTTATTTATGCATACAAGCTGGGGTGTAGGCCAGAGGTACGGAGTGGTGAGAGGATTCACCAGAGACAGAGTGGGGAGCAGAACAGACAGATCGACTAAAGTACACCGCTGAAGGGAGCAGTGGGTGAGGCAGGAGTGGTCTGCTGCGCCATGTGAGAATCTCCCTGGTGGGGGTATCGAACTAGTGCTGCAGTGACTCTTAGATAGCTTCATGGTGCTGCACTGAAGCTGTTGTGCCACCAGGGAGGCCCTAGCTTGGATTTTTAAAGTCTTATATTTTCTGTTTGTTTAACACAGTTTCCCCCAGTTCAACCAGTTTAGAGGAGAAAAAAACCACTAAGACCGAATGAATAAATGAACAAATGCGAGGTAGAGTATGTCAGGCAACTCTGAAGATAAACATAATTGGAAGATAATTTGTGGGCCTTGTTTAATAGACATCATTACTAAATAAAAAATTAAACATGTGGTTTGTGCAGCCACTTTGTTCTTTTCCCTGAAAATGAGATTGATTTTATAGAAATTTTCTCTTGGAAATGAGATTATCATTGGAAGTTATAAACCAAAACTTCCTCCCAGACACCGGGGACACGCTTCCTACCACCACCAAATGATCATTAGAATGATCTCCAGGATATTGTTAAGTATGTTACTATACTTAAATTATTACAAGTTCATCGCATAATGGCCTTTTCTATCCTCTTTTGGAGGAAAGTAATATGGTGAACTTATAATGTGAGTCAAATCTTGTGAATTTGACACAGGATTTTCTGGCTTGAAATTATTAACTTTTTGCTTGAAAACTCTTTCGATATGTCTAACCTGACAATTTACAATAAATATTCAATCGGGGGGACTTTACTGCTTCCTTTACTCTTTGAAAACCATTAGCCTTATTTCCTGGACTAAGTTTTAAATTTACCTTTTAACCTGGCATGACAGAGATCATATTAACAACTATAGCTATCATTGGGAAGAGGTTATGATATGGGATGTGAGACATAAAATGTATAAGAACAATCATTTCTTTTAAACACAAGGTCCTCAAAGCAAGAGCAACTGCAATATGGAGATTTTTATGAAACTTTAGGGATATTAACCTCTTAAACTTTCACTTTTTTTCCTTCAAGAATTTTCTCTTATATTGGGTAGAAGATGGGGGAAAGCATTATAAATATTGAAAAAGTGTGTAATTGCATGAATTTTGAGGACATAAACCTCCTATTTAAAGAAAGTTCTTTTTTAAAACAGCAAATAAATGGGACTTCCATGGTAAAGTAATATTCTAACATTTGCACTTGACTTTAAAAAAAATAGAATACACACAGGTGTATTCACACAGATCTTTTTTAAGTTGCAAAATTAAAAGTCTGTAAAGAATTTGGGAACTACAGAATAGCACAAAGAAGAAAAATTTGAAAGACCCAAAACTATACCATGTAGTAAAATAACCACTCTCCCTATATGGAGTTTTTAAAAAATTGAGGTAACACTGGTTTACAACACTATATATGATTTAGGGGAATAGGTTCATACTTCCTCAGTTATATGTCACCACACCTCATCTACCACCAAAGCACCCATAGTCCTTTAGGCCATTAAGTTTTCCCCCCATTTTTTCCCATTCCCATCTCTATCCTTTCTCCCTCTCTAGTAGTAGCAACTCTGCAGTCATATTTCTAGGGTTTGTTTTGGTTTAGTTTTTTCAGTTCCTCTGTTTTGTTTCTCTACATTCTACATATGAATAAATCCATCTGTTTTTTGTCTTCCTCCTTCAGAATTATTTTATTTAGCATAAATCCCTTCACTTACCTCCATGTTGTTGCAAATGGCAAGTGTACATCTTTTTTTTTTTTTTTTAAGTAACTGGGTCATATTCTTTCATGTATATATGCCATATCTTCTTAAACCTTTGCACTCGAGGCTTTTTTCGTGTGGGCGAACCAGCCACTCGAGACGATTTCAGCTGTGTTAGGGAAGCGTTTTGCAGATACTTTGAAATCACGTTATACTCAAACAAACATATACAAATAATAAAATTGCACCAATTTATTTATTTTTACATTGAATACAACAAAATCTGTTAAATATTACACTCTGTAATTAGTTTTTGTGTGATATTTAGTCAAACAATCCCCAAGATGCAGCCTCGGTTTGTCAGGACACATATCACAATGCTAAGCTGAGATTAACTAATCTAAGCTAAGAATTGGCTAAGGATGCAGGCCGAGCCTGGTCCATGAAAGTAGTTGCGATAAGAATATCTTATCACACATCGGAAATAAACATACTGACTTCTAAACCGCTCAGGCGCCCTACCTGCGCCACTTGAGTGGACACATTAAACCGCTGGAGGCCATAGCAGCGCCGCTCTGGTGGACGCATTACACCGCTGGGTGCCGGAGTGGCTCCTCTCGAGTGCAAAGGGTTAATCCACTGCTCTATGCTTGAGCACTTAGGTTGTTTCTATAATTTGACTGTTGTAAATAGTGCTGCAGAGTGCATAAATGCCTTTGAATTAGTGATTTTATGTTCTTTGACTAGATACCTAGGAATTGAATCGCTGGATCATGTGGTGGATCTATTTTTAATATTTTGAGCGGCTGCCATACTGTTTTTCATAGGGCACTTACCAGTCTACATTCCCGCAAGCAGTGTATGAGGGTTTATGGGAATTAGGGCTTAATGGAAATTTTTTCCTCAGTCTTTCCTCCATGTGAATATATGCACATGCACAGCACTTCTTAAAAAGTTTTGAGAATGTTATAACGAACATTTTATGGTTTTATTAATACTTTTACCCAAATTCTCCAGGTTTTGACATTTTGCCATATTTGCTTTATTATTTTCTTTCTCCCTCCCTCCCTCACTCTGTATACATGTGTGTGTTATTAGAAGCACTTATGACTTATGTTAAATTTGATTAATTAGCCAGGATGTTGTCTGTTCTCTCTGTTGTATAGTTATCATTTTTATTTTTGTTATAAGTAACTTTTGTGTTTGTTTTGAAATACTTTGAGACTATGTATTTATTCTATTGTCAGATGTCTTCCAACTCCCTCACTCATATTGATTGTCTCATTTAATGATCCTAACCTGAGTGATTTTTTTCCTCTGATAATTATTAATTTTATGATTTCAAACATCATCAGTCCTTGTATATGTATTATTTGGAATTCTACTTTAAGGAGTCCTTCACTGCTGTTTGCTTGCTACTTATCACCTCTCTGTCATCATAGATTCTTCATTAAAATGGTTCAATTCTCTATCTTTATTCATTTTTTTGCTCACATTGTCCCAGATGTAACTAGTATGAACAGCTTCCAACTTGTAGTTTTGTTTTCTTGGCACCCAACAATTTGCCTGGACATTTCTTTTTGGGAAACGATGCTTTAGGCTCATCTTGTATATTTATTGGCCTAACTCTGATATCATTAATTTTTCCAAGGAGCCTAGTTCCTTTTAGTGTGAGTAGTATCTTTTAAATCTGGGCATGTTTTCTTATTTTTAAAATGTGTCTTTTTGAATTGAGAAATAGGTTTTGTTTTTTAATGCATTCTGCTAATTGAAGTGTTTATTTCAGTTACATTAATATACTTAGTGATAGGTTGGATTTAAGCATGCTGTTTGTTATTTTTCTTTGTATCCCATTTATCTTTTGGTTCCATTTTTTCCAGTTTCCTTCCTTCTTTTTGATTGAGTTTTATAATATATGCTTTATTTTACCTACTAGATTGAATATAACTTTTTGTTTTATTTATTGTTTATTTGTATATCCTTAATTTATCACAGATTGCCTTGAATAACAGTGTATCAGTTTATATATAGTTTAGTAATCTTATAACAATATAATGTAATTTATCTTCTCATCCCCTTTTTTATGTTGTCATATATTTTACTTATATACTTGCTTAAAACCTAAAATATATTATTGTTTCTGCTTAGAACATCTAATATTATTTTAAAATTCAAGAAATGAAAGTGGTTCTCTATATTGATCCACTTAATTGTCATTTTCAGGCCCTCTCATTCTTCCTACAGATCTAGGTTTTTACACTTTGATGTCATTTTCCTTCGGTGAAGAATTTCTTTTTCACAAATTTTTGCTGGTGTTAGATTTTCCTAGCTTTAGTTTATCTAAAAATTGTTTTTGCTTTTGTTTTTAGAAAGTATTTTTCTTAAGACACAGAATTTTAGGTTGATAATCTTCACTTCCCTCACACTTTAAAAATATCACTCCATTTCTCTGTGTCTGTGGTTTCTGAAGAGAATTAAGTCTTCTTATTGTTGTTCCTGTAGTCTATTGTCTTTTTTTTTTCTTTGCAGATTTGAAGATTTTCTCTTTTTCTTTGGACTTTACAATTTGACTATTATGCCTCAGTGTGTGTGTGTTTGTGTGTGTGTTTTAACTGTATTAATTCTCTTTGAGGTATGTTGAACATGTTGAATCTGTGGGTTAAGATCCAGTATCAAGTTTGGAGATACTTTTGCCAGTATGTCCTTAAATATGTTTTCTTTTTCTTTGGTGACACCTACCTGTTTGATAGATAATTCAGATTTCATCACTGCTTGATGAACTGAATGTGAGTCTAGTTTTTAATTACTTTTAAATTACTTCTGATTTCAATTGCAATTGCAGAAGTCTCTTTGTCCTCAAGATCAAATCTGAAATTCCAAAGCTTCCATCCAGGGACTTACCTCTGATCCTAACAGGATTTGAGCTGGGCTGGGTAACAGCTTTAGTTGGTT
This sequence comes from Scalopus aquaticus, assembly GCA_004024925.1. Lineage (NCBI taxonomy): Eukaryota > Metazoa > Chordata > Mammalia > Eulipotyphla > Talpidae > Scalopus > Scalopus aquaticus. Next base: position 216,578 of record PVIJ01001001.1, on the reverse strand, counting down.
TTTGCTCTCCTAGGATTGAATTTCAGTAGCGACTTGGAACCTAATCCCTTTGCAAAATTTTCAAGATCTTTCTGATTTTTTGCACTTCTCCCACCATTTCTTATGGTACATAATTCTTTGTAGGAGGTGATTCTTGGTTTAGTGAATTTATTTTTGTTTGGGGGCTCTTCCAGATTCCAATCTGTAATAATAGACCACTCTTAAAGGTTTGCCTGATTTCTTTGCATTCCTGCAAAGGCATTCAGTGTGTGATTTTTATTTCTCTATCCATCTGTACCCAGATTAGGCTAGTTGGCCCTGTTTATGAAAGTGCCTGCTGCTTTTTTCTCACTTTCAAAAGTTTATCCCAGTGTGCATTTTAGTTCAGTTTTTTTGTGCTCATTATACTTCATTGGTATTTAAAGAAAATACAACTTTCAGCCTAGGTCTAGTTTTCTTATTATGAAGATAGTGACAGTGTTTCTTGATATCATATCCAAAATTGGAACTTCTGCTAGATAGTTTTAAAGAATGATAGATGTAATAAGTACAAGATGCTGGGAGAGTGATGAATAACAGGGGCACCAGATGATTTGGAGCACCTGTGTTAATCACTTTTTTAGCAAACTGTTCTTATCATAGCTCATATTACAATTGATATGATGTAATTATAAGTTTAACCTAGGAAAGCAGGAACCATGGTTATGCTGATCACAATTGTGAACTCTGCATTCTACCAACACAATGGCCAGCTCATTATATTTTTGTTAAATGAAGTTTTCAATTTAATAAGTATTTTGAAAAAGGTGGTAATGGGCCAAATGTACTAGTAATTAAATGTATCCTTGCATGGACCCTGTAAAATTATTTTAATGTATTTCTTTTCCTTAGCTGGTTATGGCCTGGCACTCTGTAGTCTTATTTATTTTTGATATTTTTCTCTTTTTCACATAACATGATACTGTAACTTGCCTATATATTTAAAAGTCTTAGAGTTTTAATTCAACTGTATTAAGTCTCTGATTTTATCCTGAGGAAGAGAAGTTAATGAGATAAAATTTGTGACCGATGTCCACAAGTGATATAAATAATTCACAAGAACTACTCACAAATCATTATTTGCAATTACTTCTTGATATTTAATAAATGTCAGTACAATGATAGTCTTATCAGTGAAGAAATTTTTGTCCCAAAAGGGACATATCCAAAAGGATATGTTTTATATAAAGTCATTTTGGGTTATATGTTCAGGGGCTTATAAAGAATCTATAAGTCCTGAATTTAGTCTGCTGGTTACAAGGTGGTTTTTATTTTTAAAACTTTGCATTTAAAATTTTTTTTATGTTTAGTTTCCTTGGGTGAAAAGAAAATATCTCTATTGATCACTTTTTGCATAATAAGATTATGAAATATTTATGCAGAATCAAACTCCTGGTTTGAACCATTTATTTTACGATGCGAACTAAAGAGATTTTATATGAAAGATGACAATATAGGAGCGTATGTGTGTGTGTGTGTGTGTGTACCTTTATCAGCTAATTGTGTAGGAAGTCTACAGAAAGACCAGGCTACAAAATTATAAATGTTAATAATCCATGAAAGAGCTTGGAAGTATGGGAGAAATCATGGTTTCAGGATGAGGAGTCATGCTGGGGAACTCTTTATCTGCCCTGAAAGACAGTACATCATACTGTGTAGGCTTCGAATTTTAAACTCCCAGTGTTAAAATCTTTTTTTTTTTTTTTTGCATGTATTCACTGTGTGTCCTTGTCTAAGTTACTTCTCTGTTTTCATTTCTTATTTGGTAAAGCAGGGATAATAAAAATTCCTGCTTCATTTGGTTATTGTGATGGGTAAATGAGTATTAATACATTAAAATAGAACGATTTCTGGACATAATAAATGTTATTTGCTATTATTTTTATTATTGCTATTACTACTACTACTATTATTATGTCATTTGTACCTTATTTGTAAAGTAATTCTGCCACCTGGTGTAATGGACTCTTGACACTTCTTTTTCAGCTCAACTGAAATTGATGACATGATTCGCAAATCTACAAATCTGTTGTTAACCAGAACTCTCAGCAACTCTTTGCAGAATGTCATTAAAAGGAAGAATATTGGACTTACTGAGGTAAATCTTCTCTTAATGGAGACAGCCAAGGCAATATTTGAACAAATGTCTTAATTTATGAATTTATGGTGCTTATTTATGAATTAATTATGACTTTCTCTATGATACATCATGTTATTCCTGATGGGCTTCTGATTGTAAAAGTGCAAAATGAAATTCCTTGTTTCTCTTTTGGTTACCTTTGAGAAATCCATTATTTTTTATGTTGCTTTTCTCTCATTTTCACTACCTTACTGGTTTTCCTCTCTGAAGTTGTTGGGATAAATTTCTAGTCCTTGCCTTAGATCTAGAAAAATTATTTGGTTGGAGAATATAATCAACATTAGGTATCTTACCCAAATGAATGGCAGTTCAAATATAGCATACAATATGAAATCACATTTTGCCTGCATAAATCATCGATGCCAAGGATATTGGCATTCATACTCTTTTATGAGTGTTAGACTTAGCTTTTGTTTTTGAGATACTTCATGTACATGAACGGCAAATTATTCTTTATTTGGTAAATCTGGGGATTTGGTATTGAGAAAACATGAGAGAAAGGCAATCATCACGTTTCTGAGGAAGCTTATGAAATCTCACAAAAGGAGGAGGAACGTTTACATATGTTGTAAACTCTATTTTGGCAAACTGAAGATTTGACTCCTTGGCACGTAGTCCTAAAATTTAGAAAGATGTGAAGTTTCTTTTCTCTTATAAACCCAGGATTGCTTGGAAGTCACAGCCTGCAATTTTCTGAAAATTATAGAGCCAAATATAAGAGCTCAGAGAAATTTTTTTTCACAGGGAAAGGGAGAGGCTGTTGGCCATCTGTTTTTACCTGCAGAAGTGATCTAGTTTGAAAGTCAGTTGCCCTTGAAAAAATTGACATTTTCAAATATACACTGTCAAGTATCATGGTGAAATTTAGCAAATGGTTAATGATGTTAAGTCATAGTTAAAGACAGCTGGAAGCCAAGTGAACATCTACTTCAGGTTTTGGACTGATTTTCTTGTTTCTTGAGTTAAGATTTTTACTTAGTTTTTCTTTTTCTTTTTTCAATTGAGGTTAACAATGTAGAGAAACCAAACTGAGGGTCAGATAAAGACAAGCTTAAAAACTAACCCTTGAAAGCTGACTATAGAACTGAGCATGAAGAGGTAGGAGGGGTGAGAACAAAGAGAGAAGGTAGTACAGTGGACCAGAGTGGGGAACTATGGGTGATTTGAAGGTGGGTTCACTAGGGTGGGAATACCTGAGCAGGGATCTTATACTTCCAAAATATGAACAGTAATGTAAGTGTTAAGACTTTATATTGTCATATTATAATGTGGGGCATTGGCTGTGATTGAGTTCTAGAATAAACCTTTTTTACAATTGAAAGTCACATTTGACATTATTTAGGGCAATACTTCATTTTGCAGAGATTTTATTCTTTTGCCTCGCACATAAATATTAAGTATTGCCTTTATATGCCTGAGAATAGGCTAACTTCTTTTCATAATCAGCAAAGCTACAAGGAAAGTTTAAGTGAAAGTTAGGAAGTCCTTTGCTTTTGTTAGAGTATACTGTTCCTATTTTGACCTAAGTAGGACAGGAAGTTTTTTTGTTTGTGAAATATCTCTACATTATATTTCGATATATGTCATTCAATTTGGTAGTCTTCATAAGTTTCATATTTTACACAAGTTGCATAGCAGGACATGTTGTAACAAAAGCAGATTTGGTCTCAGAAGACTCTTGAGTTTAGTTGTGGCTCTGCCATTGATTTACTGTGACATCGTAAGATCTAATGCCTCAGTTCTTGGGTTTTGTTGACTCCCTTGTCCTTGTCAGTGATACTCTACAAATCAGGAATGATAGGAAGAACTATTTCATAATTCTTGACACTGTTTCAATGAATGCTAAATGTTATTCCTGTCATTGGAAATTTTTAGGTAAATGTAGTTTATTATTAATACTTTCGCATATGAATGAAGGGATATCACACACCTTGTTGATTATGGTTATTATGATGATGTGTATACGTATAGATGATATAGACATGATTTGTTTCATCAGCAAACAATAAATCTTTGACTCTCACTCTCCTTTGGAAAGAGAAGACCTAATCTCCATTTCAGGTAACTAAAGTGAGTTCACATCTGGAATCATTATCATAATAGGCAACATTTGTGGAACAGTTGCAGTCTTCAGAGTCCAATCACAAATACCATATTATGTAGTATAACACCATTTGCAACAAGTTGGGCATGTGTTATTATTCCTGCTATATGGAAGCATAATTAAAATTCAGGCAGAATGCCCTAACTCATACAACCATCAAAATGATAGAAATGAGACCTAAGTCCAGATTGTTCCTTTCAAAATGTATTCATTTTTGTTATAACCTTCTACTTTCCATATTGATTTAATTATTATGTCATAACAAAAACAAAGTTTTTTATAGGCGGCGCATGGTAACTTGGAAATTGTTCTAGTCAGAGATGGTTTTATGGCAGGGTACATATATCCACTCAAATAATAGAAGTATTATAAGCACACAAAGTGCACAAACCCTGTTTCAGTATTTTAAACCTTTCTCTTAGAACTTAAGTTCCTGTATGCTAATGTGTTTCTGTCTGCCTATCTTTGTTTGAAGTTACATGGTATCACGTCACTTTTTTTTTCCTGTCCATGTGTTCTATTCTTTTTTGTCTTTTTCTTTATATACACTGACTTTCTTGCTTTTCATATACCTTCTTTTTCTAGGTTGAGCTAACTCAATATAGTACCTTTCAGTTCTAACAACTACTATAATTTTAATGCCTTACTACCTCAGACTTTTAAGTGTCTACCCCTAGTTCAATCAGCAGATAAAACTTTATTCCTAGGGCTGCTTCTTCAAAGTTTGTGGAATAAAGAGTGATTGAGCGGTGATCAAGTGTATGTTCTAGAGCAGATTGTCTGTGTTCCAATTTTGGTTCTCACCTTAATAAATGTGTCTTTGGACAAATTACTTGCCTTTCTGTGTAAAATGGGAAGCATAAAATCATGTATTTCATGGGATTGTTGTGAGGATTAAATGGACGTGTAAATTACTTAGAGCAGTGCTTGGTACATATGAAATACTCAATGCGTGTTACCAGTTAATAAGAAAAAGGTCTGGGCTTGTAAACACATATTGTAAGGTCTAGTACAGAGATGGGGATTTTCAATTAAGAAAAGTCAGGAATACAAAAGAGATCCTGCTTACATTTTAGTATAGAAAATAGATAATAAATAATAGACAACATTAATAAATTAATCATCTTAAATTGTAAAAGGTTTGAATGTTATGGAGAGAAGAAAATTGACCTGGATTAAAGAAATCATGAGTTTGGTGGAAGTTCAAGGTTGGTCTTATTAAAGAGCAACTCATCTTGATGGTGAATTATCATTGAAGATGTGTTCTTGGTAGAGGTTAGAACGATAGCAAAGGTCTGAAAGTAAAGTAATTGACAAGTCTAGGGAATAATAAGGAAGCAAAGTTAGCTGGAATGGAATTAGCAAGGGGAAGATAAGTAGGCAATTAGGTCAGAAAGGTGCTAGGGGTTTGTGGCAAGCCATTAGAAAGTGACTTTCATTTTTAATGAAATGGTGAGCCAATGTAGGATTTTTATTAGGAACCCAATATGACATTATTCAAAAGGATCACATTGAATGTAACACTGAGAATAAACAATACGATGCAACCAGGGAAATCACTTATGAAGCTGTGTCAGTTATTCTGCATGATTTAATGGAAGGTTGGGTGGTAGCCCAAGTAAGTGGTGATGAGTGATCAGATTTGGAGTGTAGAGCTACCATGCTTTCTGAATGATTGTTTGTAAGGAAATGAGAAAGTGAAATGTTGAAGATAACTCAAAGATAATTTGATTTGAACAACTAGAAAACTATTCACCATGAACTATGATGGGTAGTGTTAATTTTGGTATTGGGGAAGATTGGGAATTTGGTTTTGGATTTAATAAATTTGTAGTGTTTTTAGTCATATAGTTTGAGATATTGACTAAACAGTTCTCATATGAGTTTGGAGTCTGAAAGAAAGAGAGGTTTGGCTTGGAGACAAAAAGATGGGAACATATAAATAATACTTACAACCATCTGGCTTGATACTCCATCTAAGGAAATGAATAAAGATGGAGAACAGAAAAACATGAAAGACTGAACCCTTGGCACTATAGAAACCAGCAAGGGAGATTGGAAAGGGCCCACTTGGGAAGTAATAAAAACAAACCAGGAGAGTTTGGTGCCCTGGAAACCAAGTGAATAAAGTATATCAAGAAAAAGGGTGTGGTTAGCTATGATAAATAATATTCATTGGTCCTGTAAGAGGAAGATTAAGAGTTACCATTGGACTTCACAACTTGGATTAATTTGGTGACCTTGATAAGAGCATTTTTAATGTAATGATGGTAGAGAACTCCTGATAGAGTAGGATTAAAGAATGGATCCTGTACAGAAGAATTTCAAATAATTGATGTACATACTAGTCCCTCAAGAAGGTGGAGGTTAGCTTGTATGGAGACTGTACTTACTGACTTGCTTCCTAAATGACAAGCATTAAAAGAGGGAGAAAGTTTGCAGTGCAGAAAACTGGCAAACACTATCTCGGTGAGGTGAAGGTTAACATCATTGGCTAGTCATGTCAATAGCATGGCTATACCTTGCATATGATGTGATGAGAAGGTACTTCACTTCTGTAGTCTCCTCCCAAAACCCATGATTGAACTCTAGTTATGAGAACAGCATTAAACAAACCTAGGTTGATGGGCATTCTACAGAATACCTTACCAACATTCTCAAAACTTTCAGAGTCATAGTCAAACAAAGTCTTAGAAACTATCACAAACTGGATGAGGCTGAGGAGACATGACAACTAAAAGTAACGTGGTATCCTAAATGGAATCCTGGAACCAGTATAGAATATTAGGGAAAAACTAGTGAAATCTGAATAACATGTGATATTCATTTAATAATAAATATACTGATGATGTTGGTTCCTTATTTGTGGCATATGTACCATAGTAATGTAAGATGTTAGAAATAGGGGAAACTGAGTGAGGAGTATTTTGGAACTTTTTGCAACTATTTTGTTAATGTAAAACTATCCTAAATAAAGCATTAATTTAAATAAGAATATTTTCAAAATGGGAAGAGGAATTGGAGGCAGTCAGTGTATGACAATTCTTTCAGGAAGTTTTGTTACCAAGGGAAGCAAAGAAATGAGATGGTCACTGGAAGGGGGGAAATTGGGTTAAGCAAAAGTTTTTGTTTTGTTTTTAGTAGGAGAAGTAAGAGTTTGTTATTTCTGACGAGAATGATATAATGGAAAGCAAATAGTGAGAATCCCTGGAGTGATGTCCTCAAGTAGGAGAGTTTAGAACCTAATGCACAGGTAAAATGATTGATTTTAGTTAGTGTAAACGTCACTCCTGATAATAGATGAGAATAGAGTATGTGGATGCAGATGGTAGCGGTTGAGTATGTTTTGATGGCAGCTTCCAAATATCCAGTTTTCCCATTGAAAGAAAGGTTTTCATCTGAAAGTGGGGATTGAGAGCAGATGTTGGGGTTGAAGGAGAGAGAAGGTATCTCTGGGCAATTGGAAAACAGAATTGATTCATACTAGATAATGTGATTATTTGGTACCATTAATTCCTCACTTTGGCTCATGGACAGGAAATAAAATGAGTCTAGCTAGCATGGTTGTATAATTTAAATCATATTTAACTGGAGATATAAATAAGTCCATATAGATAATAGCTCTTAAGAATTAGGTATATGTTCATTCAATACTTTATTATCATATTAGTATTTATATTTATTTATAGCTATGTTTTTTATACCATATTGATGTTATTGTTACAATTTAAGATGATGAAAGATAATAACTTTGCCTAAATCCAGTAAGTAACTTGGGAATAAGATTTGAGATAATTTTGAAATGTATTTAAAAAAAAATAGAGCATTTTATTTTTACTGAAAACAACATATATTAATAAAGGTGTGAAGAGGTGTAGAGAAAAAGGAATACTCACACACTGTTGGTGGGGATATAAATTGACATAGAATTTGGTATGGATTGTGGAAAATGGTGTGGAGATGCCTTAAAAAATATATAGAAATACCATATGATCCAGCAATACCATTCCTAGGAATTTTTCTGAAGAATATGAAAGCATTAATTTCCAAAATATATTTGTATCATTATGTTCATAAAAACATTATTCATAGAAACATTGTTCACAACAGCCAGAAACAACTTAAATTGACTGATGACTTGATAAAGAAGTTGTGGTAGAAGTACTCAATGGAATATTTACTTTGCTATTAAAAAAGATGAAATCTTGCCTTTTGCAACAATGTGGATGGAACTTGAGGTGATAATGTTGAATGAAGTAAGTCACAAAATGGAGAATTCTTGGTTTGTTGCTCTCATATTTGGAATATAAGTAAGCAAAACAAATGAACTCAACAAACACAGTAATGATAACTCATTCACTGTGTGAAAGTGATGTGATTACCTGAGTAGAACAGGAATGGGAAGGAGCCCAATAACTGCTCCAGGGATGGCGATGTGACTCTCCCCGCTGCTGAACCCAGTCCTTGGCCATTCTTTGTTGAATTGTTCTTTGTTGAATTGTTGAACAGGATTTCTTTCACTGAGAGTTATGAATTCGCCTTCCCAGTTTATGGGGAGATCACAGGGGGACTGGTGAGGAAAGGGCCAGTATCTCTCCTGGTCGATTGACTGTGATCCTGACTTACTTTGCCACTTTCTGTTGGTTTCTGCTGCCTTCTTTGCTAAGACACTGGTCCTCATGTCCCTAGCTCTGCTCCAAATGTGGCTGTTCCCTCCAGATGCTTATCCTTGCTATTCCTGAGGGAGTGATTACTCAAGGATCTTGTTTGTCCACCATCTTCCAGCACTGATAGAAGATTTCTTTTACAGGTTTCACCAAAAGTAGAGTGTTTCTCTTTGGCATGATTTGTATAGGTTATTATCTGGGCCTGAAATGTTATTACTATTGGTTTAAATTGAAATTATTTTAGTGTTACCAGACCCAAAAAGTAACCTACCAAATCATACTGAATAAGAATATTATTCTTTCTGATAGTTGGGAAAGCCTGTGTTTTAGACCTTTGCTCTTTTACTATGCTGACTTGCAAACATCAATATCCTACAGAGAAAGAAAATAAATTATCAGTTTATTAATCTCAGAATATCAGAGAATTTGTTAAGTTTGAAAGGAAATTTTGCTTGTTTGTGAAGAATATATTGCTAGAAAGGGTTAAGATATAAAATTGATTAAAAAGAATGTATATATTATAGATGACAGCAATATTATACCTTTGTATTACTTAATTCCTTTCTCAAATATCATTTCTTGAAAGAGGCCTTCCTTAACTACCCAATCTCAAAATAGTCAAGACCTACCATCATCATCAAACTAATTATCCTCCATTCTATTCCTAGTTTGTATTATCACTTGATATTTTTGTATATTTATATGTGTATGTATTAACTATAATCTCCACGAGGCCAGGGACTTCATCTGTCTTGTGTATATTTGTGTACAGCCCTATCCCAACCCCTTGGTACACTATTTCCTAACTGATGAAAGAGAAAAGAAAAAAAAAAAGAAAATAGGTTCTTAGGGAAAAGTTAAAGCAATTCATAGTTCTTACTAATGATACCATGTTGGATATTTACATTTTTATGATTATAAGAGTGCACAAAGAGAACTGACCAAATAATCAATGCTTTGCGTTTACCCTTTGTTTTTTGTATAATTTAGATTGATGACTGTATGATTTTATCTTGTGTTATATTCCCCATGTCATTTGCCTATGCCCTCTGTTTTTAACAGCAATGATATTGCTAGTATTAGGTTAAAATCCTCCACTCTTAAGTTTTGTCAAATACAGGTTTTGTACTAGATGTTTAAATTTCTATATTAATACATATTTGGTATTTATCTAGTGATGGTATAAAATGAGTAGTTGACAAAGATTTTTATACTCTTTCTCAGATGAAATGAGATAAATCCTTTAAGTCTTAAAGATAATTTGTTTTTGTGAATGAGAACTACTTTTGTGGTATTCAGTAATTTATATTCTTGCAAATTTAACAATTGGGAGGTATTGGTGGTATGGAGAGGAATGTGACTTCTCATTTTCTTGCTTTGAGTTAGTCCTCATGAAGTTTCAGTGTACTAAATTCTCTGCTTTTTCAAACAGGGAAAAATAAATTCTAATATAAATAGATGCATATACTTCCGGGGTGGTTTATAGTTGGGAATGCTAACCTCCAACTGAAATTTATGCCTTAGTTTTGAGTTACTTAAGAAAATGAAGAATGTTCTTTTGTGGAATTTGTCAAGAATAGAGCACCTATGTGCTCTGTATGATTCAGGCTCTCCTGGGGTGTTTTGAGCAGAGTTGGAGAAGTGACTTCCACATCCGACTCTGTGCCTTCCTGATTACATTTTCTCGGATTCTGGGAAGGAGAAAAAAAATTTCTGCTTTTTAATAGATTTTTATCTAAGTGAGTTCTGTTAACTAGTTGTGAGAAGTATTGTTTACTTTATAGTGCTTTCTTTGGGGGCACCGTTTTCACAGAACTTTATATGAGATAACCAATATCTATTCTGTTTTTAGTTTCATGTCCTTGAAAGATTTTAAGGACAGTTTGGATTGCTGCAGTGATATATTTTTGTAAGAGAGTGGGAAGTAAGGGTTAAAAATATCAAAGGAGCTCAAGCTCTGATGGAAGTTGATATCTGAAATTGCAATATTTCATCTTTAAGTTCAAAATTATCCCCAAAGCATCTGGCTTTACATTTGTAAATGCCCTTGTAAGGATTTTGGTTAGCTGTCACTCAAGAGTAGAGATCACTTAGACCTCATTAACAGACAATATTCCCTCTGAAAATGACATGGTATCTACTGTAATCCTAGAGTGTTTTAATAGTCTATTCTATGCTCAGCAATGAAACATTTCAAAAGTGACTGACAGTCATTTGATGTAATTCATGGTGATCTTTTGTGTTGACAGATCTTTAAAAAGTCATGGGAAATTACTACTGTATCCAGTGAAGCTGCCTCTTTTTATTTTTTTTAACTGCCAATATCCTGTAAAACAGGACAATTTTCTCTTTGACTGCCACTGTTTTTTATTTCGATAACATGGCATGATTCCTCCTTATTATTAGTGTTTCTTTTGATAGATAGAATGTGTTCCCTGTAGGTAAAGCTAATTTTAAAATAGAAATTCTTCAGTTCTTCAAATTAACTCTCTTACTTTTCTTCCACATCAAGACAACCTTGCCAGTAGCCACCTTCCCACTCAGGAAGAGGAGTGATTTAATTTAGACAATTAAAATTATTATAACAATGTTAGTCCTCCTCCGAGGGAGAAACACGTTGAAAAGAAGACGGTGATGAATTGCTTATTTTGGTGGATATTTTTTCCTCGAGCACTCTAAAATTAAAGGCTGCCATTTGGATAATGTTATAAGACATAGTTACTGTGTCCAAAACTCAGTCTCCAAATTTTAACCGTGGAATGGATGGAAAGGGCCTATTGTTGAATATGAATTTATCTGTTGAGTTGTAGAGAAGGACACGGTATCCCAGTGATACCTACTGAAGTATTATATTTTAACATTGTTTTAAAATATCACTTGATTTTAAAACCTTCATCTTTAGTTCCAATTTCCCCTTTGTGTCATCTACCCACTGGCTCCCAGTTCACTGTCTCATTAGACTAAAAGAAGATGTGAGTTCATCCATTGCATTATACACCAAAACAACCCCACCAACATAGTCTTGTGAAAATGAAAAGTTAAAAATGTAGAACAGAGAGGCCTAAAAAGGGTTTTACTCTGTTTTCTGTTTGTATTTCTTAGACTATATGGACTTGAATAGTTTTCATAGTTGATGAAAAATTAGTGGCACTTAATTACTTATTTTCTTTTATTGTTTACACAGAGTAAAGTCAAAGTGTGGAGCGATCTAATTGATGGCAGGCTGAGAAACTATTTTTTTAGCCTAATGTATACAAGTAGTCCAAGGAAGGGCTGCCATCTTATGCTTATGTTAAAAGACACTGTCAGAAGTCTTTTAGATGAGTCCATAATTTGAAGTGGATAGCTTGAATTTGAGACCTACTTCGATTTCCGTTATGGTATCTAGAGAAACTCATTTCATTTTTCTTACTTTTATAGTAAAATGGGAGTGATAATTTTGCTCATTTAATTTAGTTCTGCAAATTGCTGAGAAGACAAGTTAGGAAAATGAATTGTGAAGCGCTTTACAAAATTTCCTTCTATCCAAACTAATAATTATTCTTCCACTTCCTTCTCTAAAAGTAACTTAGAAATGACTTATTATCTTACCAATACTGTCTTTAAGGATCTTTTTCCGTAAGGAAAGGAAATAATATTGCAAAGGCACATTTAATCTTCACTATAACACTGTGGGTTAGAAATTTTTATTGACATCAGACAGGCTTTATTATAACAACTAGTAAATAGTTAATCTCCGAGTTTCTCCGACATCAACGTCATATTCTTTCTTCCATAAACTAATGTAGTTTATTAATATACTGCAGTCTATTTCAGTGTCTGTCTGTTCATCAAGCCTAATTTTGAAACTTCTTGCCATTTCAATTATTCTTGTTATTTCAATGGGAATTCATTAATTTAATTCATTTGGTAATTATTTATTGTCAGCACTATGCTAAACACTAGCAGTATTGTTCTTAGTCTAGTCTTTTTTAAGCAGCAGAAAACATTTAAAATAGAGTGACAAGTGCTTCTGTAATGGGGGGAAATAGAATATCTTTTGAGAGATCAGGGAAGGATACATAGCAGAAGTAATACCCAACTGATATTTTAACGGATGCTTTGTACAGATGACTTATGCCATTATCCCTTTTGGGTTTCTTATACCAACAGATTCATACTGGGCCTTTCATCCTGGGGTGAATAGTCAAATGACTCCTCCCTGTGCTTTTATTTTCTAGCTTGTCCAGATTATTATCAATACAACACACTTGGAGAAATCCTGTAAGTACTTGGAAGAATTCATTACCAATATCACAAATGTGCTACCAGAGACAGTCCATACCACCAAGCTCTATGGCACTACAACTTTTAAGGTGAGACATCCCTACAGTACTTTAGAACTGCTTCTTGGGCATCCTACCTAGCACAGATCTTTTCTCCCAGAATACATTGGTAGTGTGATTTATAATATGTTCTTGAGATTGGGAATTTGCTAAAACATTAGAACTTAAATGTTCTAACCAAGAAAAAAAAAAGATAAATATATGAGGTGATAAATGTATTAAATAATTAAATGCTGGGAATCCTCTCACTATATATTTATATCAGATCACCAAATGCACATTTAAAATATTTTACAATTTTATTTTAAATAAAGCTGAAAAATAGAAAAAGTGAAATGTTCAGCCCCCAAATAGTCTTTATTATTTTAACTATATTTATATTTTTTATTATATTTATTATTACTATATTATTTACCCATGTAATTAGAGCAATTGCTGGATGAGTTACACATTCATGATGTTACTGTAGATTGTTTCAAATTGTGTATAAAATTACTTAAAATGGAGCTCATTATACTTCTTATTATATTGGTATCATTACTTTCAAACTTTTCCATAATATTTCATTATATTAATATTGAGACCCTTTTATTGGGGAAAAGGACTATTTAATAAAGAGGTTCCAATATTGAGTAAGAAAATGTGACAAGAACTTTTTTTATTTTCTCAAATTTCTTTAAATTTTTACATCACTGTTCACTTATACAGTATTTGATTTCTCCATTCAGGTGTAGTCCCCGTAATTATCCCCCCACTGCAGCACCCATGAATACCACTATAGTCCCTTGTGCTTTTTGCTCCCCACCCTCCTTTGTCCCTTCCCTGCTATGTGCCTCAGAGGTATGGTCAGTTTTCAAGTTTTGGAAAATATGACAAGAACTTTAAGAACTTTAGGATGACTGTAGGAATTGTAGTTACTCTTAAATATTGGCATTATTGTGGGGGCAGAGGTAGTAATTTTATCAAAATACATTTCTACTTAATTTTCTGTGGAAGCCAAAATATCTTCAGGAAAGAAAATGTGGAGAATAAAGAGTTAAGAAGTTAGGCCGTGAGGTTCATTTATAATTGTCTATCAGATAGTCTATAGGAAGTATGTTCTGCTACTCTTTCCTTAACTCAGTTCAATTTTCTTATTTCTAGGGCTTTCCAAAATTATGGTCAGAAATCCTCCCTAAGGGTGGCTTGTGTATTTTGTTGTTGCTCCAGCATTAACATAGCTGAGGGAAAATGAAAGGCAGACAGGAAGCCATAGGGGTTGAACAGCCAGTTAAATACTTAGTAAAAGAGAAATTCTGGAGACCACTAAAGGTCATGTTGACAGTGCTTATTGGAAACACTGATTGCTTAAAACACACTGAAAGTTTATTTTTACCAGGACTGTTTCAGACCAACTAACCCAGAACTCGGTATAAACATGGCAATTATAACAGCTACATGTTGTGTATTTTCCTAAGCTACTGTTTCCAGAAAACTTTCCCTTACAGATGGAAATCTTTATGCTCAAAAAGGGGCAAAAAGGATCAAAAGGTCTTCAGGATATTTTCTGGCAGAATTCCTTCTTGTTTCTATCATATGTGACACAGTCAAGCTGGCATTCTTAGGTTTCCTTGTTCATAAAAATTTCCTCACTTTTACAAATAGAATGAAGGTATTTATTAATTTACTCCATTGGAAATATAACTTGAGTGTGTTCTATGTGACAATCTGGTAGACTTGGAGAGAGAAAATTTATTTAGTTTTTGGACGTAGAGTTATGTTCTATGGGGAAGACAGATACTATAAGCTCTATAAAGAACTGTGAAAAGTATCAGAATACTTCATCAAATATATTCAACCCCTCATTGATTGTGTAAGTTTTTATAAAGGATTTACACATACTAGGCCACTTATAGGAATGAGCAAAATAAGTGATTCTTCTGACTATAGAGTTTTTTTCTAGTGGGTTGAAAGGTGATAAACAGACACAAAAAAAATCTGTATAAGAAAGAAGTAGGAAGAAAAAATAAATGACCCAAATGAAATGCAAAATGGAATCATTTGAACTCTGCTCCATGAATATTCCAGAGCGAATAGAAAGCCCTGGTGTTTTCAAGGAGTATCAAGGAGTTCAGTGTGTCATTTGTGGGAGGACAGGTAAAAGGTGAGATAGCAAGGAGTTAGATGATTTCTGGTCTTGTAAGCAAAGTAAATACTTTGATTTTATTCTGAAATGAAATGTGAATTTCATTAAAAGGTTGAGAGTAGTGATGATGATATGATTTATATTTTAATGGATAACACTGGTTGCTATGTGGGAAGTAAATACATTATAGATCAGTAAAAGTAGAAGAGAGTCTAATTTGGAAGTTATTGCAATAATATAGGTAAAAGATACTGGTTATTTGGACTATAGTAGTAGGGGTGAAATTAGTAAGAAGTAATTTTGATGGTAGAGATCATAGGTTTTACTGCTGGATTGGGCATGGGGTTATAGGAGAAAAAGTAAAGTCAAGGATAATTTGAAGTAAACAAATTGGATGAATAGTATTGCTATTCACAGAGACTGGGATCAGTAAAGGAAGAACAGATTTGGGAAGGGAATTCCATTTAGACATTAAACTTGAGATATTTAGTAGTCATCTGCATAGCAATCGTAAACTGACAGGACAAATCATAGCTAGAGCTAAATATTTATAATTCATCAATGTCAAGATGTTATTTAATGCTGTGGGACTGACTTTCTTCTGGAAATTAAATATAGATAAAGAAAAGCTATGAGAATTGCACTACAAATCAACACGGGCAGGTCCAGAAGAAGAAATGCCAGGCCCAGATAAAAGGAATTGAGGAAGACACAAATATATTGAAAGAAATTCTGAATTCATGGATTGGAGAAATTAATATTGTTAAAATGTCCATAACACCCAAAGTGATGCACAGATTCAGTGCAGTCCCTAGCAAAATTACAGCGGCACTTTTCAGTGAAATATTCGTATACCATCTAAATTGCTAAGTAAAGGAAGTCTATGTGAAAAGACCACATATGATGTGATTCCAAGTATATGACATGCTGAAAAAGACCAAGTCATGTAGAATGTAAACAGCTGAATGATTGCCAGGATTTGGGGGCTGGATGTGGGAAAGATGAATACATAGAGCAGATTTTTAGGGTAGTGAGACTATTCTATATGATTCTGTAATGGCAAATACATGACATTATGCATTTGTCAGTACCCATGGAATTGCACAGCACAAAGAGTAAACCCTAATGCAGACTATGGTTTAGTTAATAATAAAATATCATTATTGGTTCATCAGTTGAAACCAAGTATACTGCGCAAATGCAAGATGCCTTAAAAAGGTGCGATACAGTGAAAGGGGGTAAAGGGGGAAATATTATTAACAAATGCCCTGTACTTTCTGCACAACTTTTATTTAAGCCTTAATTTCAAAAATGATATTGATAAAAAGAAAACTCTTAGTAAAATGGAATCCAAATTTAGCTTTAGAATATCTTAAAAATATGGAAAGGTATAAGTGTGGAGTGTCTACTGAGAAATTGTTCATGTAAGTAGACAGAGCTAATGCCTATATTAAAGTATGTAAGTACATTAAAAAGGTGGAAATGTAAAGGAGTGTATGAAAGAGATATTAGGAGCTAGAATTGATAGTACACAATGACTGATTATGAAGACAAGAATAGAATCCAATATGTTCTTAGGTTTGCATTGAACTAAACTGAGTGAGGATTATGATTAGTCTAGTCCTGGACTTAACTGAGTTTAAAGTTTGTTTGCATCATGATACCCTGGAAGCCATCAGATACATGGGTCTTTAACAAGGGTGGGTTGGGCAGAGATAGTAAAAGTCTTAGGAGTTGAAATCATCCAGAGAAAGTGACAAGATTACACCATAAATGTCTTTAATTTTATTTATTGATTTTTTTGGCCTATTTTGACATTTTATAAATGATATTTATAAGTCATTTATAAGACACTTTATAAATATCTTAAATGGGGTTTCTCAAACTTAGCTGATCTTGGAACTCTTGCTGTTTCAGTGTTGTTAGGACTGGTATCACTTAGAGTATACTAATCTTTGGAGAAGCTTAATGACAAACTAGACAGGTAGGATAGTAACTAATGGGAACATATAGCATTAAGTTGAGACTTTTGGATACTTACAATAAACAAACTGAAAATGTTTACAAGATTTAGAGAGGTTGGTATTATATAAAGGGCAGTTCTTTGAGTTCCCAGGAGAGGTGAGAAGGAATAGGATCTTAAGAATGAGTGTAGCTTTGAAGACAGAAAAGAAAGTAAAATGAAAGGCCAGTAACTGAGAGCAATGAAAGCAGTTTCTCCATTTGGTGAAGCAAAATAACAGGTTGTCTTTCAGATACAAAATAGAAAAACTCCACTGTGCTTCTGAAAAAAGAAATCTTAATAAAGTCTGTGCTATTAATCTTCCTACCTCTGTTACTTTGTGGATATATGTGAGATTTCTCCAAGCATAAAATTTTGACTTGCTCACATTGAAATTCTGAATGATTTTTGTGATTTCTTGTTTCACAGGATGCCAGACATGCAGCTGAAGAGGAGATTTACACCAACTTAAACCAGAAGATTGATCAGTTTCTACAGCTAGCTGACTATGACTGGATGACAGGAGATCTGGGCAACAAAGCTAGTGATTACTTAGTAGACCTCATTGCCTTTCTACGTAGCACCTTTGCTGTATTCACACACCTTCCTGTAAGTGACAGTTGTTCTTACTTACCCATCATATAGAAAAAAAACATTCACTTAAAATCTAGTTTGATGATAGAGATTTGTTTCTGCTTTAACTAGATAAGAAGCTAGTTATAAAATATAATAGCTCACACTGTAATCATCATGCCTTAACAAAATTTAGAGACCTCTTCCATCATATTTTCATTGACTGACAGTTTTCTTCTGAAATGGTCCCTTATAAATTGTCTACTTATATTCCCCCTAACTTCAAATACATAATGAAATAAGAGAAAATAAGAGAAAAACTTAGGTGTTAGATATTCTCTGGGTTTTAGAATGTCCATTCAACTTTTTTTATAATCCCAAATATAATTTGTCTACTTTTCTACTAATTTTCTTGAGCATATTTATCTGTCATTTTAAAGTCATTGTTTATTGATGCCAATGTATACTTCACACTTGTATTGTTAGATTTGATCCTGATCTTTTTTCCTTGGTGTTATGTATTATATGGTATAGTCTTTTTCTACTACTGTTTGGTTGATCTTAAAATTGTGTTTAAAATATGTCAAAATTCAGGCTATTTCTTCCACCAAAATTGGTTAACCCTTTCCTTACTAAGTAGGTAGAAGGGCTGGTGAATTTTGATTTGAGCTCCATCACCTTAATCCAGTCATGAACAGATCTGAGTCAAGCTTGGCCTACAGTTGTAGTTTACAATTGGTTTGCCCTAGGTACTAGGAGATGGTTGTTTAGAGTTTTTAATGATATCCTGGCATGTCATTGTATCTTTAACACCAAAAAAGGTGATGGAAACTTCCAGTTTTCATAGAAATCTTATCTCTTCAGCTTCATGCCTTCGATTTTAGAATTTTGCAAATGTGTTGTGAAAGACAGTATTTAGATCATCATTTGCACCAGGGAAAAAAGTGTTCGGAGATTGTCAATGTCAATTTATCACTTCCTCAAAAGCTTTCAACTCCTGTGAGATTCTCATTGATTCTCTTACAAGTGAGTTGTTTCTGCTGAACTACTCTGGGAATGAAGGAAATCTCTCTTGGCTTTTCAGGCGTTTTTACTGAGACTCTTATTTTTTTCAGCCTCAGCTGTGTAGCCTTAGAAAATGTCTTAAGGAGAAAACTGACCCTCAAATCTATAATTTTGACACTTAAACCCCATGGAAACTATAAAAAAAATCGATCAGTGTTTTTTTGTTTTTTTTTTAACCCCCCTAGTATCTACTTTCTGCCTTAACCTAACCTAGATGTTCAGTCTATTCCTATGTCTAGGTTTGGTTAATATCCCCAGAGATAGCTGCAGCTCCTTGGCTCACCTTTAAAAGGTCTGCCCTCTCTGAAGTTTTATTCCCTTTAGTGTTCATTGCTTTCGTTGATTTCTTCACAGCCTTCTGGTGTCTTTAAATATATGTTTTCTCTAGGATTTTTACTGTCTGAGTTCTTAGTGGGAGCATTGGCATGAAGAAACTAGTTCATTTAATTTAGCTTCATACCAGAGCAATATAAAAGTAATTCAAAAAAGAAAACTACAAACTAATCTCACAATTATGTATAAAAAAAGACAAATAAAATTTTAGCAAGTCAATTACAAAATATTTAAGAAAGTAACACTATTATGTAGGCTTTATTTTAGAAATGCAAAGATGTTTTGGTAATTTAAAATCTATTAATATAATTTATTATTAGGTGAAGGAGATAAAGTATATGATCATCCTTATATATTCTTGAGACATTGTATATCATCTAGCCTGTGTCCTTGATTTAAAAAAATTACTATAATGCAAGCAATTATAGTATTTCAATGAAATGATGAAGAACATGTATATAAAATTCAGTAACCACCATAGATTTAATAGTGAACACTAAAAGCATTTAATTAACATAAACACTAGAAGCATGGTGAAGATGCTTCTCACTATTGCTTTAGAAGTTTTATCAAATGAGTTAAGAAAAAGAATTAAATTATAACTATTGTAATAAAATATGCATATGATCATTATTTACAGCTGTTATTGTGTAATGGATGACCTAAGGGTGGGGAGGGGAACATTTAGGATCAGTAAAATTTAGTTGGTTAGATGGTCTACTTAGGAAACAAATCAGCTTCTCTTATATTAGCAATATCTTTATAGAAAATATATTGCCATAAAGTGCTCTGTTCATTATAGGAACATAAGATATAAGATTTATATGGATTTATTAAACAAGTAATATATAGGATGAATGTAAAAAAATTTATTTCACTGTAATTTCAGAAACCTCATTATGCACATACACATATTTTACATTGTAGAGAGTTCTTTAAAATTAATATACTCACAATGAATATCAATTAAGTAGTTCTTTCATCAAGTGAATAATTCTAAAATTTATTTGTAAATAAAAATTGACATTTAGAAGTAGTACTATGAATTAAACTCTTGTTTGTCTAATTCAGAGTATATGCTTTTTCCATCTGTAAAGTTGTGACCTTTCTTGCAGGGCTGCAGTATAAGTTATAGAATTGTTTGTTTATCTTGAGCTGCCATTGCTACCTAAATGCTGTAACCTCTCACTATGAATTTAGTCGATTCTACCATTCAGAACCACTTTACCACTTACAATTTATTTTAGAATTAAATTTCACAGCCCTAGAAATCCTCAGTATTCCTTCCACTAATGTCATATTTCTTTTTTTAAAGATTTATTTATTTATGCATACAAGAACTGGGGTGTAGGGCAGAGGTGTGGGGTGGTGATAGGATTCACCAGAGACAGAGTGGGGAGCAGAACAGGCAGATCTACTGAAGTACACTGCTGAGAGGAGCAACAGGTGAGGCAGGAGAGGTCTGTTGCACCATGTGGGAAACTTGTGCTACAGTGGTTGTGGATAGTTTCATAGTGCTGACATTTAACCTGTTGCACCACCAGGAAGGCCCTAATGTCATATTTCTGTCTTGTCTAAGAGAGATGTCTTTCTGAAACCACACTTGCTAAAATAGTTGTATCTACCAACTTCCGTGTTCCTTAGAATCAAGTTAGTATGATTTATAAAACAGCCTCTTCTTCTGGTTTTCCACAGACAGTAAAATAGATCACCCAGGGTTTGTGTTTATGTTCCCTATCCTGCTAGATAACTTGTTATGGAACCCTATATTAGTGAAGTGTATGAGCAAAACAACTCCAAGACTTGCTCTTGTGCATTATTAGCAAAAGATGAGAGAGAAGGGAACACTTCTGGTAAAGAACCAAAATAATTTGTCTTAATGAATATGGATGATTTTTCATATTTGAAATTCTCTACCAAGAGTCGGTCTCTCTCAAATAGGGATTAAATGATAGGAAATATATACATGGAAAGATCTGTAAAGAAAAAGCAAAACTCTGCTGTCTTGTTCTCTTACATTTTGAAATTTCCAATTTCTCTTTGTTCTCAGAGATATCTTGTCACCGTAGCAGCAACATAGCTAAAGGGATAGGTTATACTCCATTAGATACTTAATCATTGCAGGGGAGAATACTGATATTTGCAACCATTTTCCCCTTAAAATTTTGTTGACTAAGGTGCTCTACCTATTTTCTTGAGGCATCCAAAAATGATTTAATTTAATGATTTTATTAGTGAGGTTTCCACAGAGTTCTAAAATGTTGCTGTGTCTTTTGAGTTAACAGATGAGGTAAGTTCACGGCATTTTTTTCAGGCTCCAGTGTATAATTTACAGTTGCATGTACAGTTTCCTATTTTGTATGCTTCACATAAGAGCATACTTTTGTGAATTTATCCTTATTATCCTGATAATTATCTTTCAGAAATGTTTTAGAGAGAAGAAATGCTGTCTCAAGTAACAAACCTAAAAGAGGGAATCCTGAATTTGTTTTCTCTGTCTGCTGTTAATGTTAATTTATATGACTTGGGGCAAAATATCTCCTTGCTTGCTTTAGCGTTTTTGTCTAAAAATACAGTGATAGCTATTCTGGGCCTGTTCTTCCTGAGAAGTTAGTTGATGGGCTTTCTCTAAGGGAAAGTTATTTTCTACATACAAGTTTCTATAATTCTGCCTGTATAAAACTTTAAAGCTGACATTCTCTTAACATTCCATTCTGTGAACTGTTGTCATCATAGGACTAACCAAAAGATTCTGCTAGTTTAGAAACTGTCAGTGCCTCCCATTAAGCACAAAATCTCTGTGACCACCACTTTCCATAATGTGATCCGAACTTTTTGTCTTTTTCTTTCACTCTCAATTTTTTATTTGCCCAGGATAATTCTTACAAGCACCTCCTAGTTTCCAGATATTTTATTTGTGTTAAATGTTATCCCAATTAATGAAGACTTAAAATCCCTCAATCAGAACTATAGTTACTACATTTTAGTAATAAGAACATGAACTCAGGGAAGTTACATACTTGTAAGATCCAGAAAATTGGTGGCAGGGCCATTTTAAGAGAATTATCTGACTTTAACATTTTTCTATTATACCATCCTACTGACTAGAAATTTCAAGCAACGGGACTGTGAAATTTGTGAATAGAGACTCTGTTTTAGTCATATTTATCTCTGTGTGCAGTACAGCACCTTGCATGCAATGATACACAAGAAATGTTTAGAGAGTTTATTTGTTTTGAATAAGTGAATTTCTACCAGGGAATTAAAAGTCATTTTTGGATCATGTATTCCATTAAAAGCAATAATTTAATTATTGAAAAGAAAAGTCATAAACATTCTAAAATAAGGACCAAACGTTTGGGTTACAATTTTAAATTGGTTTTTCATCTTCCATATATTCTGAAGTTTCCTGAAATAAAGATCATTGTTACTTAAGTGACAAAATTTTAATTATAAAATTACCTTGGTTTGGTGTATCACTTTATAAGTCACTTCTATATTGTCATTATTTCTTTTGGCTTTTTAAATAACCAGTGTCTATATATATAATATATAGACAGATATTATTTTCCCCGCTTTGACAGTTATGGAAACTGAGGCCTCAAATGGTCTTGCCCAAGTTCAGAAAATATATAATTATTGGGGGTAAATCCTACTTTACTTTTTACTCTAAGTCATGCTTTTCCTACTGTATAAAACTATCTCTCAATATTTAATAATAGCTACTAGCTTTTGAGTACATGTCATGAACCAGGTACTAGGTTAAGCATGTTTATGTTTGTGAACTTCTTGCAAGGAATAAATGAGGCTATGTATGCATGTCATATATTCAGAGATGCATGTGTCCATATGGTTATATACATTGTCACATGTCTATGTATGCATTTACATACATATATTCTCACCTATTCCTTACAATAAGTTTGCAAAAAATGTATCATTTTACAGAAAAAAGTAAAGCATAGAGAGGTTTACCAAATGTGTAAAAACTATTCATCTAGAGGAAGTAGATCTGGGGTGTGAACTGCTTCCCATTAAGCTATGCTATTATATCTTTAAGCTGTACATGAGGCGCTCTTAGCTATGTGTTACGGAGTCATCATTTAAATGCCATTTCTTCTATGAGAGTCTTACTATTTCTTTGTTAGTTTATTATTAAATTTTGTCATGTGACCAGAACAATACTCAATAGGAAGGTAAATTGTGGTAATGTGCCTGTAAAATGGAAACTTTGGGAATGAGAAAGAAACCAGTGAGAGTCCCCTATTTCTAACCCAATCTATTTCCCTTATGTGACACTTCATATGAATTTTCTTACCTAGGGTTGGTAATGAACCTCATATCTCTGTGGTTTTCTTTGGAACAAAATAAGGAAGTGTCAGGTATCCTCAGTGAATAGAGGCATCAGAACTTTCAGTATATCAAACAAATTTTTCCTCAAATTAATAAATTCCATCATCCAAGGAATTTTTTTCTCTTTCCTTCTATGGAAAATGAAGGTTTTGCTAATGGCTCTTAGCTCATATTTCTGTGCTGTTAAGATTTTGACTTACCTACATAGAGTACTTTGAAATCAACAAATTAGCTCCTTATTAGTATGGCATGGAGTTGTGAGTTTGGTTAATCACTGGAATCCTTTAGGAGTTTTATGTTTCTTCAGAGATAGTCCTGCAAGTTGAGTGATTACTTAGCACTTTTCTCCCATAAACTACTATAACCAACAGCCAGTCATTCCTTCTGTGATTAATGATATTGGTCTTTGGATTTTTTCTTACTCTTATAATTATTAAACAAAGATTAAGGAGGTTTGATAGTAAATAATAAGAGTCATTAGCAGTCATAGCTTCTAAATCTGGTTTTTGGTAATGAGATAAGGTAGGAAATGAGGATAATTGAGAACTTAAAAGACTCCAGAATCCTTTAGCAAACTCTCCATGTCTGATATGCTGCTTAATAGTCAGAGATACCAGTGAGAACATCTTGGATACTATATCTGTCATCTTAATATCTTGAATATGGTCATAAAATAGAGAGAAGCTGCTGCGATTGTCTCATTGGTGCTGGGGTAGTGGGATGCAGGGTATTTTCTGAGGATGAAAAATTAACTTTGCTTATAAGAGCAAATAATTAAAAATAACCATAATTGTGTAATAACAGGTAAATGGTTATATAAACTCTAGGTACTATTATTTAATAAACTATTACACATTTATTAAAATAAATTATATGATTACTAATAATATTATGAAGTATTTATAATATGCTAATAAATGAAAAACAATGAAAAATTTATAAACAATGATTATGAATATGTAAAATCTAAAATATTAAGCAGTGGGGAAAAGTTCAGCATGAAGTATGTTAAATGTAAATAATTGTATTGGTGGTGTGATACCCTATTTTTCTTCAAATCTGTCAGTATTTTCATATTTTTTGTTTTAGCATTCAAAAAATATTTAAGTATTTCCTTTAATAAATATATTTATTCCTCTTCCAGATTTGTGTTGAAAGGAAAAATAATCTACATTTTCAGGTTCTTTGTATTCCCAGTCTCCTTCATTTAGCTCATTTCAGTCTTCAAACTAACTCTTTTTTTATAGATTAAATTTAGGTATACATAATTAAATCATTGCTCAAGTTCACATAAGTAATATATGGTAGAACAGAGATTTATATTGAGATCTGTCATGCTGAAGCCCATGTTCTTTTTGATATGGTAAACTGGTTTCTTCTTCCCTAAGTTTGAAGACTAAAAGATATTAGGAATATGTAGGAGTGCTATAGAATTGAGTTATCCTAGCAACGTTTTAGGCCAGACAGCTGAGAAGCATGATCAGGTACAATAAGTTGGGTCAGGTATAATAAGTCATAACTGAGGATAGCTGAGAGTGTGTGGTCATTGTAAAGGAGAGCACCAACCGAAGTGTGTAAGGCAGTTTATCTTTATGAGCCAATTTATTTCCAAATGTGTATTGCAAAAACACTTCCTCTGTTCAGAGACTTCTAATGATTCCCAATCCTTCTAAGCTTAATTCTTATCCATGTAATAATATTTACTGTAATTCCTCTATATAAACCTTTAAGTCAAGCTTATCTACTTACTGTTCCCAAACATAGTATATTTAATTCTGGTTGTAAACTTTTGTTCATGGTTTTCTTTCTCCTTTTAGCTCACTTTCAGATCTTTCTTTCCCTTAAAATATAGTTTTCTCCATAAAGGCTTTCAGGACTGGATTCCATCTTACCCATGAGTCATATTCCAAGGGTTTGACTTTCCTGTAAACTGCTACATGTTTTATTATCTTCATTCTCTGAAACAATCTATATTGTTTTAAATTATTAACTTTTCTTTTTATCCACTTTATCATAAATCAAGTTCCAAGTTCTTTGAAAGAAAATGTATCAGTCTTATAACATGGCCAACACAGAGTAGGTGTCCGGTGAATGTCAAGATGATTCAAGACTTGTCTAACAGGATTGTGCGTGGAACAGTAATGTCCAATTTAGATAACTGCCACCACATGCCATCTATTCTCATAACAGCTCTTTTTAAAAAAATTATTTTACTTTATGGTTCCACTTCATTGATAAAGAAGTTGGGAAATTACTAAAAAGATACTTATGATCCTGAGGAAGAATATACTGCTTCCAGGGAATATTGCAATTAGGTCATTCAAACTACATTTGTAGTTTCCTTTTTTTTTTTTTTTTAATTAATAGGTGGATTTACTGAAATACACTCCTAAGGGGTGAAGCGGGTGAGACAGGAGAGGTCCACTGCGCCATATGTGGGTTAACTCCCTGGGCAGGGATAGACCCCAGGCTGCAGTGATGATAGCGCTGAGATTTAACCCCTAGGCCAGAGAGGAGGTCCCTACATTTGTACTTTGTTAAGATGGAAAATTTAAGCTTGCTGATTGTTGCCGTGATGCTCTAGCACATATAGCACACATGTGTGGAGTGAGAACTTCATAGTCACATGAACAGGGATCTGTCCATGCCACTGTGCTTTCATGGTGGTTTATAGCTACCGTTTTAATATGGCTTAGTAAGTGCTTGAATTTGCCAAACAGGTAACACGCATTATTGGAAATCAGTGCAGTGCATACTTGCCCCTGGGGATTACTGCTACTTTGAATTAGCAATTGTGAGTTGTTTCTCTTTAGCTCCTAGGCTGTAGGTGGAGGTCCAGGCTCTTAAGGAAAAAAACACATTGTAAAATGGTTAGAGTCAAATACTCACACACACACACACAGCCAAAAAAAAAAAAATTTTTTTAATACCTTGAAATGCTTCCCTGATGTATCATGTTATATTTTTAAAAGTGTTTCCCAAAGAATGTCTTCTTATTAGTTTTATTTCATGTAGGGTGATTTGATCGCTTTTCTATTATTCTTGAAAATGGAAGATTTACTCTCTTTTACTGTTGTAAGCTGGAGACATTTGTCAACACTTAGTCACTGTCAAGCTAAGCAAGGAATTTTTATGTTTTGTTTGCGTATATGTTTCATTTAGATGGATTGAGTTTTTGTTTTTATTTTGTTATTTATCTGTCTTATTGTCTTGTTGACTATTTTTCTGCTTCTGTAAAATCCACGCAATGATCTCTGCAACTCATTGTTTTAGTTGAGGCTCTTGTAAAAATGTGTTTTTTAAGTATTCCATCCTTTAGGGGAAAAAAAAAACTTCATGTGTTCTTTGTTAATTAGGGAATAACAGACATATAGAAAAGTGAATAAATTGTAGTTTGATGAATTTTCCCACACTAGATATGCTAGTGTGATTACACCAAGATCAGGAAACAGAGTGTTACCTATTTCGTAGAAGACCCTTCTAGCCTTTCCTCCTCGTTTCTTTACCCTTCCCAAAAGGTAATAATTGTGTGTACTTATGAAACTGTACCTTGGTTTTGCCTGTTTGTGGATGATACTGTATATATTCTTCTGTATCATTTCATAGGCTCAAAATCATATCCCTGAGAATCATCCATTGCTTAGAAATTGATTGTTACATTTTTATATAATATTGGATATTTGAATTGTTTCCAGTTCCTAGTTATTAGAAATAGTGTTGCTTTGAAACTTGTGTATATATTTTGGTGAACATACTTCTTTTGAATACCTATTTGAGTGGAATTGTGTCATAGAGTGTGAAAATACTGAGCATTCTGCAAATAATTGTCCAATGGATTATACTAAACTATATTTTTTTACCCATCGTATGTGAGAGCTCTGGTCAGTTAATATCCTTGCTGAAATTTGGGTTTATCTGTCCTGGTCATTTTAATCCTTCCATTGGATATATATTGGTATTACATTGATGATTTGATTTCCTTTTTTCCTGAGAACTTGTGAAATTTAGCAACATTTCAAATTCTTTTTGGCCATTTGAATATATCCCTTTGTGAAGTATCTGTTCGAGTCTCTTACCCTTTTTATTTTTTTCCCCAAGAAAACCCACTGGTTGATTTTTAATTCATGCTAGGGCACTGATGACTTTGCTCATCTTTATTTTACAAATATTAATACAAGTAAAATGTCATCAGGGCAAATTATCAATAGAGTGAAAAATGAAAATTAATATCTTTCTGTTAGGATCAAAACTGTTTTGACCTCATGGACTCTCTTAGAGTGTCTGAAGGAGCGCCAGTGCAGATTGCACTTTGAATTGCTTTTCTAGTTATGAGTCCTTTACAGGATGTATGTGTTGTAAATATTTTCTCTTAGTTTGTGGCTTGTCTTTTCATTCTCTGAATTTTAATGGTGTCTTTGATTATCTGGATTACCTTTTGAGATGTATACACTTATTTTTTAATATAATTTTCAACATTGAACTTTTTTTCTTTCATAAGAAGTTGAAGTATCACAGCTCCCATTATTCTTTTCTTATTCTGCTTCTCTTTGCCTCACCTATGATTCCCGGTCTTTCTGTTTTCTTCTCTAGTGAATGGGGCTGTCAGTTCTGTAGTATTGGAGTGTGTAATCTCTACAGGTCTGCATTCTTTAATTACATGTATTCAGTGTACCTTATGATTCAAACATTGCAAGTAACTTGAGCTTTCATGATATGAACTGCTATGTTGGAGAGGAAAAGGGAAAGATTATAAATTTCAAATATTTACCTGAACTTAGCTTTCTCTAGATCACAAATGTTTTTTCATTAATGGTTGTAGATCTCCACGAGTTTTATTTCAGGGAATGAGTATTCATTTAGATTGTCCTAAAATCATGAAACTTTAAGTAATAACAATGCCTAACACATAGTAAGCATTTAATGAATGTTATAATATTTGTAATGGATAATATTAAATGTTATATAATGGTATAGTAGGTATTGTTATTAAAACTTAAAAATCATTGTATAATATATGCAAGAGACATTTGTTATTTTGAGATTATTAAAGGAATGGTGTGGCTATGCTCCCTTGTAGGAGGTAAAGGAAATATATGTCAGTTCCTGAGGGGACATAATTGTGATCGTTCTTTAGGGTTTCCCTTTCCTTTAGCCGTGGTCCATGGGGATCCTTCCAGTGTTTTTTGTTTATCTCTTTACCTTCCTGGTGGAACCTGGCTCCCCAGTGTAGGGCAGGGACTGAGTCTAATGAGCATAAGTTTTAGAGCAGGTCAAGTTTCAATGATAATGCTTAAGACTCCAGTCCTACTTCAGTTCTGATGTTAGTTCATGGCCCAGTCTACTGTAAATGATTTGGCTAGGATTAAGCCTAATCATGCCTATTCTGTGCTGTTAAGGGAAGATTGCTAGGTTGGCACAATTATATTGCTGATGTTAACTGTAGAAAATCATAAGGAATGTCCAGTGACCTTCTGCCTGATTCAGTGATTTCCTCTCATTCTGTTACATTGCTTTTGATTAAAAACCACAACTACTAAAATACCAAACCACATGTCTTTATGGATAATTAAAAAATATTGTCTCATGACTCACCTTGACTCTGTGTTGCGATGAGTTAACAAGTAACCCCTTTCACAATTTAATTCCTTTTCTTTTCTTTTTCTATATATTTTATTTATTTTTGTTATTCATATCTTTTACATTATTAATATAGGGGATCCTTTTCTTTTTTTAATGTGCAAAAGGCATGTGATTAACTTTTAATGTGTCTGTATCTTCTAAAGTAGATAACCTCAGCCTTTTAAAGCCCTGTGGTTAACTTGCTAGGTTGTCTCTGATTCCATGGAGCCTGAGCAGATATTTGGCCTAAATGAGTCTAAATGCCTGGAAAGCACTGTGAGAAAAGCAATCTTGTCCAAATACGAGAGTTTAAGGTCTTTTTCTTATTCCTCTTTCCTTCAGATCTCTTTGCAATCCACCTTACCCTCTACAGTATCAGTGTGGGAACACTAAAGAGCCTGCCACAGTTTTCTCTAGTGTTGATTTTGTCTAAATATCATTTTTTTCCGAAAGACAGGCCTTCAAATAGATATGGGGTAAAAACAGTTTATAGCAGATTGCTCTATTCCTGATTCTTCCCATTAATTTGCTGCCTTTTACTTGAAGTAAAATTTTAATAGCCAATGTTCTTCTGTTCCTTATTCTAGAAGTAGGAAAGCCAAAGGCTGGAGTGGTTGTGTGGAAGATAGATTAGCCCTGTTTTGAATAGCTGTAACAAATAGACATTAGAGAGAACTAAATTAAATAGAGTATGAACTAGTTAATTCATGATCTGTATTGGAACAATGGATAGACAACTTTTTATGGGATGGTGTAAAGGCAATCCATGCAGAAGACAAACTGTTAGACTAGAACTTCCTACCCTGAGCCTCCTGTGTTTCTACCTCTGTGTGCTGGAACCACATATGAGGAGTAACTTGGTGTCTAACTGGACACAGTGCTTTTGTAATGTTTACAAGTCACCCAATCCAGTAACTGTGAAAGCATATTTGAAATTTATACTAATTGTGAAAATAATTTTAGTTAACATCTGAATTTGAAGTAATTTTCACCTTCTACGTCTTGTATTACTTTTATGTTATTAAATTCTTATGTTTAGTCTAACATAGTCATAGAAATTCATTAGGAGAGGTGTCTTCTAAAATTTCACTATGCCTATCCTCCCAATATCATAGTGGCAAAAGAAAGATAATGCTATAAGACAAATTAGAAATTGAAATAAGGAACATAAAAACTAACGGTATAATTGATGATTGATGGGTCCAGTGTTAATATTTCCAAAATCTTCACAATATGAGTGGAGGTATATTTTCTGTATAGGCTTCAGAGTAAGTGAAAGAACAGACTTACAGTTAGGTGCTTTTCTCTTATTTTACTTTCTGGCACTACTGAACCTCATATTCTTTTTAACTTGTGAATATATGAAAGGATGTTCATGATCCACCATTTTTCCTCAAAGTCTTAGCCATCTTCCCGGATGCAACCATGACAATTAGAGTATCCTGTCCAAAACTGGGTAGATCTTATACTGAAATGAATGCATCCATGGTCAATCTCCTGTCGAGATGTTCTAAAAAAGCACTGTACCCATCATTTATAAAGAAGATTTGAGCAGTTGATATTTGAATGTATTGATTTAATTGGATGTTCCAAACTAAGGCAAAATTGTCTTTGTAGCATAATATACAGTCATTTTTGCTAATTTTTATGTTCTATTTTCATGTTTTACATAACACATTATTTAGTTGTTTAGATTGTATGTTTGGTTTACCATTTAGTTAATTTATTCTGTGCTCCCACAATAAAATTTTTTTATTAATTGAGAGATAATAGTAATAGATATCTAAACTTTTCTCATACATGTTTTCTTAAGAATACCTCAAATGAGGATGCATGAAATAAACAATTTTGAGAACATATTATTTACCTCTCTAAGCTGTTGCTTATGTCATCGTAATTTGATTTTGCACATTGTCACCTAATACATAATTTGAATATCAGTTCATTAAATTAATAGAAAATATATTAGATTAAAAATTTTGAATGTCTAACAAGTTGATAATCTGTATAATATGGTAAAAGAGAAAGGAAAAGACAACCGTAACTATTTATTAGGTGTTGTAAATACTGCAAAAATAATCTTTGTTAAGTACAACAGCCTCTCTATTTTTATATTGCTATGATATCTACCCTGATGTCCAACATGTCTGACACCACACAGATTAGAAAAATGAATTCCAATCGCATTAATTTACTTGTTCAAGCTTACTATAATTATTAATAGCAAAACAAAAAGAATAAAATTCAGATCTCCTAGGTCTCCTTATTCCTAATCCAGCACTCATACCATACTGTGTCTTAAGTTTCTTTTCAGCTGTTATATGTGTGTGTATATCATAAATTTGTGCATGTATATGTGTGTATAAATATATTTGTGTGTGCATATATAGATGATAGAGAGAGAGAGAGAATCTAGGTAAAAGGAAAATAACTGATTGGGTAATCCTTTTGCAATAAGCATTCAGTGTCATCTGGACATGGTCACTTCAAAAACCTCTGTTTCCGCACATAAATATAATAGTTATATTCAGCAATCATTATAAGATAGGATCAGTGTCCTCTGAGTGATATAGATAAAGCACAATAAAAGTCCAAGAAGGAGTATTGGAAGAGTGGAAGTTTGGGAATGATTTTATAAAGAAAATACTATCTGCAGTGGTTTTGAAGAATATTTAGGAAAGTTCCTGTAAGACAGAAGTAGCCCCAGAAAGAGGGTAATAAGTGCTGAAATCTTGTGGTGTATATGGGAAATAATGAATAGTTTAATTTTTCTGAATTTAGAATATATAAAGAAAACAGTAGGGAAAAACATTGGAAAAGGCAATGTTTGGGACTAGACTGTGAAAGATCGCAGCTAGCAAGTGAAAGCAAAATAGAGAATCACTGAAAGTTTTTAAACAAGAAATATTAAAATCATGGCTTGTTTCTGGAAAATTAATTTACAGCAGGAAGGAAATCAGATTTGAGATGAAACAAATTTTAGGAAAACTAAGTAGGAGTTGGTTGCAGAAATTCCTCCTAATACCTATAATTCAGGTTAAAAAATGTTTGAATTGAGCAATGCCACGCGCAGCCGGACAACTGGTAAAATTCTCTGCTATTAACAAAGACTCCCAGTCCAGATAAATTTGCAAAAGGGGGAGGTTGGTGAGAGTGCCATCAAGAGCAACTCTGCCTTTCACTCTCCCAGCCCAAGCTTTTGTTAAAGATAAGAACAGGAAAATAGCACACACTTGTGTTTATGGTTATACAAATTAATAAGCTACCGCTGAAACAAGTTTTCTAGTTAAGTAGGGAACATGCG
The DNA here is from genome assembly GCA_004024925.1 of Scalopus aquaticus. NCBI lineage: Eukaryota > Metazoa > Chordata > Mammalia > Eulipotyphla > Talpidae > Scalopus > Scalopus aquaticus. The sequence continues at coordinate 183,950 of PVIJ01001001.1, read as the reverse complement.
CACAAGCCATTACGTCCTCAGAGAACAGGAGTCAATTCTGCAAACAGAACTTCTAACCTTTTGAAACTCCAAGTGCAGAGTAAACAGGTAAAAGCAAAAGACTCTGGCTCTCCTTAGGGCAACAGGCCGACAGCAGAGAAAAAGTAAGAATCACCAAGAGAAATATGGCACGTTAATCCTTATAAATGGATAATGAATGGATGTGTGCAACAAGGGAAGAAGTGTAGATGACTGAAATTATTGAGCCAGGAGTTGAGAGGGCAATAGGATCAAGAAAACAGATAATCTTAAAAAAAAAAAAAAGCAATTTTAGAAAGAGGTGATGAATTTAGACGTTTGGACATGCCTGTTAGATCATTTAGTATGTACTCATTCTTAGGCGTGCATTGTTATGCCTCTGACATTGTATAGCGATTTGGAGTAGAGGGACTTAAATGGTTCCTTTTACTTATGAGATTCTAGATCTTTCAACTCTACTTTTGCAAAAAGGTTAATGGGGAAGTTATTTGCTCTGTACTTAAATGCGTATTTCTGATACGGAGATTTCTTAAATGAGTTAACTCTTTGGGATATGTGTATGTTTCATATTTTGTGTGTTGTTACTGGTAGGTTATAGAAAAAGAAGCACTATCTTTATCATTAAGATTCTAGGTTATTTTATTATTATTTTTACTACCAAATGTGAGCTAGGATTCCAGATCAGAGTAGCATTCATTTTTTTAAAGAAATATGTGAAGTGCATGCACTTGTAAAGTCAGAAAGGGTTAAGTTAAAATATCTTTTATAGATTTCATAAAGAATCTATATTTCTATGTCTGTGATTAAAATCTTTTGAGGTTGTCTATACCAACTGTTCTAAGTTACTTTACAAATATTGTTTAAGAACTTTGTGCTCTTGGTAATGTTTGACTTTTTTTTTAAATTTATTTTGATATCTTTAGCTTTGTTTTTATTTATTTATTTATTTTTTAAATATATATTTTTATTATTTATGTCTTTTACATTTTGTATTCCCCTTGGGTAGCCCACCACCAATTCGCCCGTGATCCATCTCCATGGTCCCTTGTGTTCTTTTCTATTCCATTTTGTGCCCTTACCCTCCCCCCTACCCCCCACCGCTGAGTGTCTCTCTCCTATTTGTTTTCCTTATAGTCCTGTTATAAGTGAAACCATTCGATATTTTTCTTTTTCTTTCTGGCTAATTTCACTGAGTATGATCCCCTCTAATTCCATCCATGTTGCTGCAAATTGCATGTGTTTATCTTCTTTGAATGCTGAATAGTATTCCATTGTCTATATGTACCACATCTTCTTGATCCAATCATCTATTTTTGGACATCTGGGTTGCTTCCATACCTTTGCTATTGTGAACAGTGCCGCAATTTGAAGCAAGGAAGTTAAAGCGTGGGGAAGTTAAATAAGTTACCCCAGGTCACAACTAAGTGGCAGAGGTAGGATTTTTGCTGCCTCTAGTTCCTGAATAAAAGTATCATCAACTTTTTACAGAACCAACAAAGTGTTTCTTAATAGAATCACCATATTTTTCTCTCTAGACCAAGTTTTAATATATCTTCATAGTCTAATGCCTTAGATAATTTGGTAATAATTGAATTCTAGTTCAATTACATTTCCTTTGTATTATTCAGTTGATTTTATTATTATATTTATTACTCTAGAATAACATGAGTTATTAGAATTTGAGGTTCACTTCTTTCAATTAGTTCAACAAATATTTATTGAGCATCTGTTAAGTGTTCAGTGATGGTAAAATCTCTCCCCAGAAGAAGAATATAGTATAATGATTTGGAGCATTGCTGATGCATTTGGTATCTAGCTATCCTAAAGATGCCCTTCAGGAATAATTCAGCACTGAAATAAGCTGATATCAGTAAATAAAGAGACTTACTCCATATTTATTTCTTTACCTCACTAAAGATTTAACTAAAAGCAGCACCTGATCATGTTTCTCTTCCTATAGCCACATAATAGAAAATCTTTAATTTGTTGCCCAGTATTGGTAGAGATAATATGCAGTACAATTTGAATGAATAAGTTGTCAAAATAAATAATGGTTTAAAATTCATTGTGAAGTTGTTGGTCCATCATAGTTAAAGCTAAGATATTAGTTCTGGAAAAGTATGTGCAAAGTGGGAGTTTTACACTATGTCAAAGTACTTCAACAGCTTAAAAATGATCTGTGGTCCTTCTAATGCTCTATGAAATTAAATTAGGCAGGCTGAACTAATTGATCTTTTTGGTCTCTGTTATGATTTATGATAATAACATTCAATATCTGAAAAGGTAGATTTAGTATCCCCATTTTACAGTGGAAGAATTTAAGATTCTTCTAGTTAATACCTTATCCACATTTCCATAGCCATGGATTAATTGGCTCCAAAATTGACCTCAAATGTCTGGCTTTAACGTTTGTTGTTTTTACTGCACAGTAGCAGGATAGGAACTGTTGACAGTTCAATTTCTTTGAATAGTTTAACCAAAATAGAAAAATTCATAATTTTCTTCCTTTTCATTTCCCTTTGATCAAGTTTGTTTTCTTTCAGTGTACCTTGGTTGCTAGTAATATGATGTCTTACATGAATTACGTACTTATATTTTCCTCTAATATGACTTTTCAAAGTGCTGAAGAACTTGTAGAGGTTCTATTTTCCATTTACATCTTGTTTTCCCCTCAAAATTTATCATAAAGAATATTTAAGACTTGTAGGGAGAAATACTTATTCAATCCATTTACCAATAAGGAAACAGCAACTTTATGGGTGAACAGATGTTGACTGCATCAGCAGTTGATTTTTGCTTTCTTATGAAACTCTGCTAGTAATAAGATGAAAAAATATAGCCTTCTTAGTTATGTCATGTGTCTTTAGTTGTGTGTGGTTTTTAGAGCAGTCATGTCATAACATACTTCCAGATTCATTTTCTCCTTCAAAATAATTTTCTTGGAAAGCTTTATAATTTTCCCCAAAATAATTCATTTCGAGCCCTTTGTAGATCATGTTAATTTGCAATTATTACCTTGAAGCATGTTATTCAATTTAATTATATCTGCATCCAAGAAATATTTCTTAAATATGTATAGAATGCAAGTACCATCCTTAAACAACCCCCATCTTATTCCTCAAGCTTGGCTCTAAGGCAAGGGCCATCAACTTTAACACTATTGACATTTTGGGCTGAACAATTTTTTTGTGGGGGCTGTCCTGTGTGCTGAAGGATGTATAGCAGCCCCTTAGCCTCTACCCACTAGATGCCAATAATAGACTGTACCCAAAATTTGAGAACCAAAGTTATTTCCAAACATTGCCAAATGCCCAGAAAGCAAAAGCTTTGCTAGTGGAGACTTGCTGTTTTAATGTATGAATTACATACATTACCCATTTGGGGTAAGGGCAGAAATAGTTCATTAAGGACAACTGGGTATTCATTGCACAAAAGTGCCAGAATATTTCTAGGTATGAAATGTGAACATTAGGATATATGATTCCCCTGATGATTTTCAGAGAAGTTATTGGATTATTGTCAGTGTCAATGGAACCAAACCAAACTAAAGGTAACTTTTATTTTGCTTGCTTACCTTTTTAAGGGACTAAGTTAAAAAAATGATTTTATTTTATTTTTTTTGCATGTTGTAACACATTTTAATAAAAATAACTACATTTTAAAAAAATATGAGAATAATTTCGTTTTATATTTTTATAAATATCTTAGTGTTGCAATTTTAGAGAAGAGAAATTCTTACATCTGCTTCTGCATTTAATCAGTTATACTGTTGTTTCAGTCTCAGCAATATACAATATGCGTATATATTACTGAGAAAGGGAAGAATATTTTTTTATAATATATATTTTTATTGTTATTTATGTCTTTTACATTTACAAAAAATGATTTTAGAAAACTCCAAGTTCAACATAAAATCCAAATATTATTACAACAAATTACAAAGTTCTATTTGATATCCTTATATTTGGTTTCACCAAATTTATTTAAAATATGTAAAAATTAAAATTTGAGAGTGCTACCAAAAATGATTGGTTAAGCTGACTGCTCACTCTTCTTCCTGAAACACTCTCTGAAGTAGGCATAGGAACCCAAAACAGAGATGTAAGCTTCAGCAACAAATGAAACTGTAGGAGTGACCTTATCTCCAATCCATTATTGCAAAAACTGCTTTCTGTATCTTAATAAAATTTGAACAAAACCAAAGCTGGATTTTAAAGGCTGCTGTCTATATCCCCAATTTCAAATAGGTTCTAAGTTTGCAAAGTAAATGAAAAAATTCAGAAAGAAGTTAGTAATGCTTAAGTTGGAGCTAGGATCATGAGGGATATGATGGGCAAATACCAAAATGGCATTAATTTTTATATGTAATAATCCAGAATTACACAGGAGATGGGACTTGGTATCACATTACACTTTATTTTTCTCAACCTGACTTCTTAGTGGAGAAATACCCTTCCATATTTGCTGTTGGCGCTGAAGTATTCAATGGCTAAAATCTAGGAGAACTACTCCATGGAACTTGACGTTGATTCACAACAGAGAAGTCATCCAATTTGATAGGAAAGTGTTTGCAGACAATGTATTTTAGTTTAGATCATCTTAAATAGATTTACTCTTCTCCACTAACTTCTTCCCCCTTTGCATAGCATCTGAAGGCATGAATGCGTTATAACCAATCAATTTCTGGCTTTCCAGCCTAGATTTTAAAGTATGTTTTAAAAAGTGATTGAGGGGCCTCCCCGGTGGCGCAGCGGTTGAGCGCTGCGCTGTGGAGCTGTCGGCAGCGGCGACGTGAGTTCGATGCCCGGCCGGGGAGAATCCCACATGGTGCGGCAGACCTCTCCTGCCTCACCCGCTGCTCCCCTCAGCAGAGTATTTCTGATCTGCCTGTTCTGCTCCCCGCTCTGTCTCTGGTGAACCCTCTCGCCGCCCCACGCCTCTGGCCTGTACCCCAGCTTGTATGTATAAATAAATAAATCTTTAAAAAAAAAATAAAATAAAATAAAATAAAAAGTGATTGAAAAGCAGAAGGAACCTAGCACATTAATGATAGTAAATAACCAGATAGTCAAATTACCTCTCTCCTGAGATAAATGACAAGCACAACTTAGAACCTGCATGTGATTGCTACCAAAAGTCAATTAAGGGAACACAAAAGGCAAATGAAAATATTTTGAAACAAGAATTTCTTCAGAAAACTGAAGAACACTTTATGAACAATAATTCTCAACACTCTGAAGGAGATGAAAGTGACCATAGACTCTGATAAGAGATCAAAGATAAAATTTAAGGATTAAGATCTAAATAAAAGGACACCAGAGTAAGATTAAAAGAAAGCTGGCAGAGGGGATTGAGTAAAACTATCAAAATAATTAAAACCACATTACATGCAGGAAAATGTAGTGAGTTATACAGCAGATGGACTTAAGTGACTTAGAGGAAATGCTTGAGAAAACTCACACAAAATATAGGACAAAGAGAGATTAAAAACTACTAGTAGAAATATTATTGACACAAAAGGGAAAAAATCTTCCCTGACATAAAGACCTCCCAGGAAAAGGTAATAAAAACCTAGATTTCTCCTAGTGACTTTAATGGTATTTTTAAAATTCTATATTTTTTAAATTCCAAGTATTTTTAGATTAGGAAAAAAGTCATATACAAAATTTTTAAAGCATAAGTTGGCATCATACTAACACAGAAGTTGATAATAGAATGGGATATTGCCAAAATAAACATAAAGAGAAAAATACCTAAAATAATAGGACATTTACTTTTAGGATAGGCAGAGGGTAGTTTCCATGACAAAACTTTAAGTGAAATTGTCACCTATGATAAATGGAAATCAGAAAGTGTAGCAATGAGTATGTGACAGTGGGCAAAGAATTTGGGAAACAAAATATAACCATTCTTTGTTTGCTAATGGCTTTATTTGATTATAAAATAGAGGTAAGCTAAGGTAATAATTTAGCTGTTTGTAAGCAGAGTAGAAAGGGCATGGGGGAATATAGAAACTCCAGAATTGAAGGGCCAAAATATGTAAGTATTTCTCATTTTCAGCTAATGAAATTTATTACTGAAAAATTATTTGGATAGCAACCCCTTACATGTGCCCTATCTAATGATTACATCAGTTAAGAGTCAGTACAGCTTTATTTAAACTGTCAGAATCAATTATAATGAGTATTCAGTAAATCCTTTCATTTGGATAAATGGCTCAGGAGGAAAAAGAAGGACTAAACAATGTGGCTTTCTCAAAGAAACTTACTCCTCTCATGGAACATGCAGTTAAATCTATAGTAAGAGGCATATCTCGGAAAGATGTGTAGATATGGCTACTGCTGTAATGGGCCAACTACAATTAAATAAAAAATAATTAAATTTTTGAGAGAGTTATACTACCAAATGAGGTAACAGGTTTGAATAAAAGAGACTCTGATCATAATGTGTGTGCCCCCTACTTTCAATGAGCTTGAGGAAGCTGCTCAGTCACCAAAGTAGTTTTGGGGCATATTCTATGACACATTATTTATAGATCTAGGGAGGATCAAGGAAAATCAGTGTGTTCTTAGAGGACAGAGTTAGCAGCCTCAGAGAACAGTGAACTGAGTGAGAAATCAGAGAGCAGAACCAGGAATTAAGGAATGTTCCTTACTCCCAGGACAAGCAACCTTTACAACTTCTGCCCAGCAGAGTTTCAGAATTCACCTGGATAAGCCACTACTCTGTGTTTCCCATTCTTTCCCTTTCCAAGTTGGAGATTTATTCCAGTTGCTTTACTCCTGTTGTGCAGTTATTAGTTGAATGTTTGAGAGGTGGCTAACTTGTCTTTTTAGTTTATTGGTCTCTGGAGTAAAAAGTGCCACATCTGGATTTTATTTATTTTTTATTAATTAAATTTTTTCTTACATCGTTGTAGTCTCCATAGTTTTCCCACTACCATATCACCTGTGAACCATCACCATATTCCCTTGTGTTCATTCCTCCCTTGTTTTGCTCCCTCCTGCCTGCCCCCTCCTTTGCTGTTAAACAGTCTATCACAAGATCCTGGACTTCATGAGTCTGTTGCCATGATGGGTAGAACTTTGGGGTTAACCCCACAGGAATCAGGGTGTGTGCAGAAGAAAAAAGCAAATATTTGTGACCATTGGCATATTGTGATATTATTATTTTCTCTTTATTTGCTGCCTCTCCCTGTGAGTGAATTATAATTCTCCACCCGATGACATCAGGCTTGGCTGTGTGACTTTCTGTGTCCAGTGAAAAGTGAATAGAAGAGATGAATGTCACCTACAAGCAGAATCCTTAGCAAAACATAACATTTTTCTTTTGTGGCTGTCTTTCCTCTGCTATGAAGATAACGTCCCAGAAGAGATTGATTCTGCATTCTGACCCCCAGCTGAAATATAACATGATTAAGAAATAAATCTTTGTAGTTATAGGCCATGAAGATTTGGAATTATTAAAGCATAACCTACTGTAACCATCTGACAAACTAATGCTGATCAAAGGTTTTGTGTTCGCCTCTAGGATCCTAAAGATGAGAAAACTCCAAAATCACCTAGAAATCATTTTTCTCTGTACTTTTCTAATGAAAGATATAGAGTTAAATCTACTTTTTGCTATTTGGCTCTATTTCATATCTTCTGTTGCTACTTCCCACAGATCTAAGATCCTACTTACTTTGTCATAAGGTCAGAAATTTCACTTTTGCTACCTGTCCCTCCTCACTAGTGAAGTGAAGCAGTGTCTGCAGTAGTTTTATTTAACTGGCCTTTACATTGATTAATTCTAGCTTCTGTGTTCTGAATTTATCACACTTGGGATTCTGAGAGACAGTGAGCTATACCACATCCCTGTGATTGTATACAATAAACATACACAGGTGACAAACACACAGAAAGCCTTCCCTACATTTCAAATTATTGTCAATACTCTTGTAAGAGTTTTTGGGGTTTTTCAAACATTAGTTTTTGTGTTTCATTTTTACCTAAGAAGACCTAGCTTCTTTCCCCACTGCCTTTTTTTTTTTTTAAACCACAACCATAATGATTTGGCCCACTAATAATAATATTTATTGGAGGACTCCAGGTTCAACATTTTTTCCTTTGTGTGGGTTTGCTCTTTTATTTTAGAATCTGTACCTAAGCTTGGGAGATTGGGGCAAAAGCTGCAGTCAGGATATTTGACTTCTGCAATTTATCTGAATATAGAGCAACCTTGAGGTTTATTGTCTTTTCTGACTTGAAAATGAGAATGAATACCTGTTTTATGAATCCTCCAATGTTGCTATAGTAATTGATTAATTTTCTTAAAAGAAAAGAAATATAAAAATCATAGCACATTCATATATCCTTTATAAAAACATTTTCACCAGTTTAGTGACAGAAGAGTATTTATTATCAGGTTAATTCAGTCAAGGCAGTGGACATGGTCTTAAATTAGGCATGAGAAAAAAGAACTGTCATAAAAGTTATATTGTAATCCAGTAATTGTGTGAATAGCTATCCTCTGCAAACCAAAGCATCTTGAATGGATGAAGTATGAACAGAGCTGGGCAATTTCATTGAGCTAGCAAAATTTTAGAATTGAAAATTATATTCTTGGGTTTATCATAAGTCTGTCGAACTGACTTGAAGTTTGGTAGCCAAGAAGTTGGCACACACAAAATAACTAAACAAAGGTAGTGAAGGTCATTAATTTATAAAGTGTAACTGACTGATACTGAGTGCATCTGTTCCCTGAAAGACTGTTCTCTTAGCATATTAATACCTCTGCATAGAGGGCCTCTGTCCATGTTATTTGGAAATGGCAGGGTCTTTTGTCTTCTTGTCACATTAGCTAACCACAGTCAAGCAGTCCAACTTGAAAGTAATTTTTGGGGGTTATAGATAAGTATTTATAAAACTGAGTTTTTGGACAACTAGTAATTGGACAGTTAGATAAACTATTCATATATTTGAGAAAAAAACAGAAGTTATTTTTCAAGATTTTTTGGAAAACATTATATAATTGATTCATTGTTTTTTTGACATCCGTAGCAATTCTACCGTTGTTATGGGATTTTAGAAAAACAATTTGTAGAATACTTAGTGCAGAACCTTTGAGTTCTCTTAATGTGAGGGAAAGGACACCAAGAGATCTCAAATACTGATTCACTTGTAAATCAGAAATGACAGTGGTCTGGAGCTCCTTTTAGCTTGATGAACTATAGCAAAATATAAAGGCTAATATACTCTTTCATATATATTCATTAACGATCTACTATTTGTAAGGTCCTTTTCATTGATGTTCTCAACAGAGATAGAAAACAAGGAATTGGAATACTCAGTAATTATTAACATCAATTGTGCCTGTGAAAAAGACTTGAGGATTTGAGTTGACGCATTTTCATGTTAAGTAAGCAAGATGGTAGGTCTACCCAAAAGCTAAATTGATCTAAGATTATTTTACAGAAGAGTATTACTTAACAGATTTCAAAGTGTAGTCCTTGGAACAGCATTATTATTGTTCTCACAGAAACTTCTTAAGAAAGTAAAATCTTAGGACCCACCCCAAACACTCAGCTTTGGGCCCAGCAATCTGTGTTTTAGTAAGTCTACTAGAAAATTCTGGTGTATGCTACAGTTTAAGACTTACTGATCTAGAAACATTCCTTTTCTATTTGGTGCTGATCAGAGCAGGCATGAGTCAGTTGTTTTGTTTTGTATAGTCTAAAAAAGATGCTGACTAACTAGAGTGCTTCTACCAGAAAATGCTGTGGTATAGTAAGGACTAGAAGCTATATTTGATGGTAATGTTTCAAAGAAATTTGTTTTATTTAGCCTAGCATAAAGGTAACTTAAGAGTCTTAAGGTAATCATCGCCTTCAGTTAGCTAAGGGGTTATCTTAGCTCTGATAGGTAAGACTAAGTAGAAGTAATCCTCTCGCAAGCATGTCATATAACCTGTCATTTACTTCTCTAGAGCTGTTTGTGTAAGTTCTAGACACCCTCTTATTGGCAATGCTTTAAGTTATTCTTGTAGTGGGTTGAATTAGATTGCCACTGACCAAGGCCTTTACTAGAAATTAGGGAGTTTATATCTATGACTTGTATTAAATCACTATACTCTGTGGATTTCTGGTTGTTACTAAGAGCAGTGTTTTCAGATTTAAGTGATGTATGGACCTCTTTTATCTGGAAATGTTATTCACCTCTGTTCATCAATATGTAGTGTTATAATTCTGAATTAAATCTATTTTCTTCAGATTGTTGAAGATATTCTTTCATTGTCTCTTGTTGTTAGTCTTATTTATTATTCTTTTATAGGAATTTTGTCTTTCTTGTTACTTTTAAGGTTTTTATCTTTAATGTCTCTGACTTACACTCTGGGTAATGTAATGTAGGTATGTGTTCTAGTCCAATCTATTGTTTATATAATCTAATTTTTAAATTTCCATGACTATTTTTCTAGAAATCCTGTTTGGTTCCTTTTCATATCTGCCTGTTTCATAGTGTTCTGTTATTTTGTAATGCTTTAAATCCTTTTATATCATTTATCATGTTAAACATATGTATTTTCAAAGCATTCTTTTATCTCAGGTCTCTTTCTTTGCTTTTTATTCTTTATGTTGATCTTTAGAGTCAGCCTCATGAAAATCAGTTCTTTGTGCAGTTTTCAATGTGAGTTTATCTTTAATTGTGAGCTTATCTTTTATAAGAATTGCTTTCCACAGGAACTCATGCTTTTTAAATTATATTGTGTTCTTATTGAGCTGTTTTGTATTTTTTTTTCCCCGCTTGTCTTGTGGATCTCACTCCTCCAGTATCAGTATTTTTGTTTTGTATCAGCTTAGAAATTCCCCTATTACATGGATTTATAAATTCTAACAGTGCACCAACACTTGGATTTTGATTTCCCCTAGGAGTGCTTTCCGCGCTCAATACCAAGTACATAGATAAAACAAAACTTCCATGACAAATTACTCTGACCTCCTGTCCTTTTTTTCCTTAAATTTTTTTTTTAAAAAACATCCTTGTTTATTTTTTCACAGTACAGGATTTCTTTCCTCAGGTGCAGTTAACATAGTTTTCTCACCACCAAAGTGCACACGGTGCTCCACCATACTCTACTGCGTTCTACTCCCGCCTGTTCTCTACTCTCCCTCCTTTCTTCCTTCTTGTCGTGAATCTCTCAGAACTATAGTTTGCTTTCAAGGGTCAGTCTTATGATTTGTCTTTGTCTGATCCTTTGTTTGTTTTCTCTAGATTCCACATATAAGTGAAAGTATACAGTATTTATCTTTCTCCTCCTGCTAACTTCACTTAGAATAATCCCTTCCAGCTCCATCTTTGTTGCCACAAATGGCATGAGTTTATCTCTTTTGATCCCTGGTTAGTATTCATTGTGTATACATACTACATTTTCTTTTCTTTTCTTTTCTTTTTTTAAGATTTATTTATTTATACATACAAGCTGGGGTACAGGCCAGAGGCGTGGGGTGGTGAGAGGGTTCACCAGAGACAGAGTGGGGAGCAGAACAGGCAGATCAGAAATACACTCTGAGGGGAGCAGCGGGTGAGGCAGGAGAGGTCTGCCGCACCATGTGGGATTCTCCCTGGCCGGGCGTCGAACTCGCACCGCACGCTGCTGACAGCTCCACAGCGCAGAGCTCAACCGCTGCGCCACCAGGGAGTCCCTATGCATACTACATTTTCTTGTTCCACTCATCTGTTCTGGAGCATTTAGGTTGTTTCCATATATTAGCAATTGTAAATTTATAGTGCTGCTATAAACATAGGAGTGCAGGTTTCCTTTCTAAATAGTATTTTTGTAGTCTTTGGATAGATACATAGGAGTGGAGTTGCAGGATCATGGTAGATCCACTTTTCGTGTTTTGAGGAATCTCCAGACTTCTTCTATAGCAGCTAGACCAGTCTACCTTCTCACCAACAATGTAATAAGATTCTTTTTCTCCTAATCTGACCTCTTTTCATAGAAACTGTAGGTTTTTGAAGTCTCAACAGTATGAAAATTTGATAGATTCAATGTCTGTGTCCCCCTTGAAATCTAACTTCCAAAGTGATGGTATTTGTCAGTGAAGATTTTGGGAGGTATGAGGGTAATGCCCTCATCAATGGGAATTGCGGCATTATAAGAATAGGCTAGAGAGCTAGCTTGCTTTCTTCCCGCCATGTAAGGATATGGCAAGAAGTTATTATCTGTAACCCAAGAGATAGCTTTCGTTGACTTCTAGTCTCCATGACTGTGAAAAATAAATTTTGATGTATATACGCCCATAGCAACCTGAGCTAAGATAGCAGGAGTCTATTTCATATCTTCATTTCTTCTGCAGAACCTGAGATCTGTTCTGTGTTGATACTGAAATATGATATGCTGCTAGGTAATTCTCATCTTATATCCTCCTGAGCTCTGAACAAAATCAGCCCAGGAACATATCCTTCTCACTTTTGGTTTCCTTTTCATTTCTAGCACCTAGAGATTTCCTTTTCTTTCAAGCTCAGTTTTGTGAGCAAAAAATCTACTATATTTAATACATAATTTCTGTGTAGTCTGCATTATTGCCTGAACTAAAATTCCTCAAATTTTTCCTATATTGTGTTACCTATATGTATGAAACATAAAGTAGATATAAATACCTTAAACATATAATTCTTATACAACTACAAACTTATATAACTGAAATATAAAAGTATCAATGAAAACAGTTAAAATTAACATTAACTTAGTAAGGTCAGTGTTATTGTTTTGCTAAAGCTAAATATTACACCCAACATGAATAGTACTAGTTACCAATATAGAATTTTCAAGGTTCACCTGTGGTAAATGCTCTTTTAATACTTCCACCACTTTTGTCTAGTTTACCTAGTGTGAAATTCTCTTTTTAGACTGTGTGGTAAATTAATTTTATTTTCATTTGATACAAATGCATATGACAAAAAGTCCCATTACTTGATACGAACCTAATTATTAGCATAAATGCATGATCAAACACTGAAACTGCATAGTGACTGTCAGTTATAAAAATAAGCATTCATATGAAACAGACAACACTTATGTTTTTTGACATTTACAAAAATGAAAACACAATTTTAAAAATTATGTCATTAAGAACTGTGGAATCTATCTCTGTAAATCAGTTTTGGAAATCCTTTTTGTGACATGCTGCTTATTAAGAAGAGTCTTCCCTGGGAGTATTGTCAGCAAAATGGTGGAGTAGTCAGCTCAAACTTCTACCCCTTTGGAAAAGTATCAACCAAATAAATGCTGAATCGAGAAAATGTAACCTAAAAACAGTAGGAAAACTGTATAGTGTTTGTACTTGCCTTTGCTGCATTCTACCACTAGCATCTTACCAGTTTTGCTTGAAGCAGCAGTGCCAAGTGTCCGTCCCCGGTATGGGGCCCACTAATTCCAGAGGGAGCAGAGCATATCTTCTATACAAATAATTGTGTAAGTCTCTTACAACTTGTCTAAGATTCCCTTCATGCAGGCAGTCATCTGTGGTTGAACTAAGAACTTAGGCTACAGAAGTGGTGAGCATTGTTCAAAGGTGATGGAAAGCGAAGTGATAATCTACATATGCCGGGAGCAAAAATTACAGTGTAGACATACAATAGACCATCTTAAACCCAGAAAGGAAAATTGGAAGAAGATTCTTTGGGAAATTAAGACATTCAAAAATACCTCTCTAGAGATTTTAGAAAATGACATGCATACCCAGGGAAAGCAACTCAGAAAATATTTAAGAAAACCCTGAGTTTTCACGTTGGATTGATGTCTACGTTCAGCGCATGTCTGAATAAGTGTTTGGAGTGCCTCAGTAAGAGGCAAAATACAAAATCTGGGGAAAGTATATATATATGTGTATATATATTTTTTTTTTGAATTTTTTGTATATATATATATATACATTTTGTATTATTGTTCTGTTTTATTTAGTGGGGAGGCATTTTTCTTTTTTTCTTTTTTTCTTTTTTTTTGGCCCCGGGCAATAGTCAAGTAAATATCAGTGAAAATTTGAGCTTAATCCAAGCTAAAGGAATAGAGAGCTTATGATCACACATGATATGAAACACAGTTGTTGCCAAAAAAAATTTGGGAAAGTCATTGAAAAAATAGACTACTACAACATTCAATAGTCAAAAGACATTGAACCCTGTGAATTCTAGGGCAGAATCTAGAATAATGGCATTATAACTGGTTTTCAACAACAACAAAAGATCACAGGCCATACAAAGAATAGAAGGATGGCCTATTCAAATGAACAAAATATATGGGCAGAAACCATCCTTAAGTAAGTACATAATATCACACACCAATTTTTCACTTGAATATAGACACATAAATCCTCAACAAAATACTAGCAGTGTGACTCCAACAGAAGAATAAATATTTTGTGCAGTCTGAAAAACTGACATCTTACAAAGAAATGTAAAAATGGTTTCATGTCTAGGAATCAATGTAATACACTACATTACTAGAATGAAAGAAAAACCCCACAATGTCATCTTAGTTCATGCAGAAAAGTGATTTGTCTAAAATCCAACACCATTTTGTTGTAGCTACTCAAAAAGTTAGGAGTAGAAGGTTAGCAGCTGCATTGTTATATACTCGTTCATTAGGTTGAATTTTTAATTATAGCATTTATATATTTAATATTCTTCTCAATTATTTGAATTAGTATATTTCTTCTTTTAGTTCATTATTTCTGTTTAAAATATTTGAAGCTATGTCAAATACATACAGACTTAGAGTTATTATGGCTTTCCATTGGATTAACTATTATATCTCTAGGGGTGTGCTCATATCTTAAAATACTTTTGATGTTTGGTAAGGAATACAAACTTTGTTTTTTCCAGAATATATGCTTTTTACTTTCAGCATTTCTGTGTCCTTACAGAAATGAAAGAGGGTACATCTCTTTCAAGTAATATATAATTGTGTCATTTTTAAAAAGGAGTTTGGGCCTCCCTGGTGGCGCAGCGGTTAAGCGCTGCTCTGTGGAGCTGTCGGCAGCAGAGATGCGAGTTCGAGTTCGACGCCCAGCCGGAGAGAATCCCACATGGTGCGGCAGACCTCTCCTGCCTCGCCCGCTGCTCCCCTCAGCAGTGTATTTCTGATCTGCCTGTTCTGCTCCCCACTCTGTCTCTAGTGAAGCCTCTCACCACTCCACACCTCTGACCTATACCCCAGCTGTATGTATAAATAAATAAATCTTAAAAAAATAAATAAATAAAAAGGAGTTTGACATTTTCCCCTTAATTGTACTATTTATTCTATATATACATTACACAATTATTATACCCTGTTTAAATCTACCATGTTTTCCTGTTCTACTTGTCCCATCCATTTTTGTTCCTTTATCTCCTTTTTTGCCTCTTGATTTAATCAGTTATATCTTACTATCCCATTGTCCTTCTATATTAGTTTCTCACAATAGTTTATTATTTTTAGTTCCTCATGTGATCACGATATGCATTTTAAAAGTTTAATTGTACTTCAAATAAGTTCCTGAATTGTGCAAGAACCTTGTAATACTACAACTCTATAACATTCCTCCTGTCTTTTGTGTCACTGTTGTCAGGTTTATTAATTTTAAATTATAGCAAAATTAATTTCAATTTTTAAAAAAAATTTATTACTACTGTTTTGCGATTTTAGAGTATTTATTTGTGCATTACCCTCATTTTTCATTTCTTTGTGCAAAACCTTGCTTCCATCTGGGTGTTATTTTTATTCTGTCTAGAGAATTACTTTCAGTATTTTTGAATGTGGGTTTACTGGTAGAAAAATCTCTTCTTTTTTTTTTGAATGTTAAGTTTCTAATTTCACCCCCAGCACAATTACCATAAATTTGAAGTTATAATACAGTATTTATCACTTCTATAGAAAATTAGGCTGCCAATATTACTGCTATTTTTTTAATTCTAGCAACTTTTATGATATTTTTCTTTAAGTTTATATATTTTTGAAACACTGTTTATATATATGTATATACAGTTCCTCTTATTTCATTTCACATTCATAGAGCTTCTTAGATCTGGAAGTTAATTCAGTTCATTAGTTTGGAAAAATGTAGTTCGTTAGTTTGGAAAAATTCCTTGTTAGTATCTTATCAAGTATTTTTTCTGACCCATCCTATCCCTCCTTCCTTTCTTTTTAGGACTTCAGTTACAGATATTTTGCACTGTGTTTCATTATCTTTCTTAAAATATTTTCTTTTCCATCTGCTTTTCTTTCTATGCTTCATCTGAGTATTTTCTCTGGACCTATCTTCCAATGCACTAATCTCCTCTTCTACTTTGTCTACTATGTCTTTAAAAATGTCTTTTGGGTTCTTCATTACAGAAATTATGTACATGTCTAGAGTTTTCATTAATTTTCTATTTATAGATGTCAGGTCTCTACTGAAATTATCTTGTTACTTATTATATGATAATTACAATATCTGAATAATCTAAGAGTTATTTTGTTTTCTGTTGTTTATCTTGTTTTACCTCAAATCCCATGACATAGTTCCATCTTTTTTCACTTTTGATAATTTTTCTATTGAATACAGGATATTATCTATAACGAATACTTAAAGTTAGTATAGTCTCCCTGCAAGTTAGCTGTACATTGGCATCTTTCTTAGCTATCCTTATAACTTTGTAAGAATTGATTTATTTCTTTTACACTTAATCATAGGTTATAGACTTGCTGGGATCTCATTTTGACTTTTGGGCTGTTTACCAGAGTTCTTCTTTCTTGATGGACCCAGATCACTGATTTTCTGCCAAATTCCTTGAGACTGCTTGGTCTTCTTACATCTTCACAGGTGCTTCCTGATTGTTGTTTCTGTTTTATAACCCCGGTACAGTTTAGGATTCAGGAAAGCAAACATTGTAAAGAATGTCAGTCTTGTTTCTCTTCCATACATTTTATCTAGCCTCATCTCATCCCCTAATTTTGACTACCTTTGCAGGGGTGGGTGGTGTTGAATATGAGAATGCTGAACTCCATTGTACTTTGACCCCTCCATGTTCTGTGCTGGGAATAAGCAAATTCCATAAGAGGAAGAAACATTGGAGAAATTCCAAGTCACTTCTATGTTTATTCACTCTTTCACTTCCCTAAATCTTCATGTCCTAGATTGCTCTCTGATGGCTTCAAACATTTGTCTTTGTTTTGTTTCTGTTATCAAGTTTTACAGTGAATCTTGGAGGATTTGTTTTGCATAAGCTGCACTGTCATTGAAGGGAGTGGAGGCTCTTTAAGTCTGTAGGTATTTACCTCTTTTATGCTTTGCCATTTGTTGTTGTAGAAACTCAGTTATTTTTTAATAGGATTGTTCATGGTACATCTATGGGATGTTATTTAACATGTTCTTCTGTGCTCTATATTTCCTTAAAATGGGTGTTTAGCCATAGATGTAACGTTGACAAAAATGCTTTATATTTACATCTATTTTAAAATACATTGAATTGGAAACTCCATAATTTTGTGATGTTAAAAATTAATCCATGATTTAATTTCATTTTAATTTGCTTTTGTGTCAGATGAAAAATATATGCTTTTTAAGAAATTACCAAGTGTTTTTGAAAGTAATTATACCATTTTATGTTACCTTGAGCCAATTCCAGTTGCTCACAATTCTTGCATAATTTGGTATTGTCGTCTATTTTGTTAATTTGGGTCACTCTAGTGAGTATTTTATTGTGGTTTTATTTATGATTTCCCTGATGCTTATTGATGCTGAACACTTTTCATGTGCCTATTGATGCTGAATTGTGCTTTTACCATACTCACAGCCACCGCTGCTGGTGTTTTCACCCTGGTAACCACCATGAGTTCTTGTCTCGTGAAGCCGTTAAAAGGAATTCACAGATGTTTGAATAAGTAAGCAGAGAGAAGCAAATTTTGCTTAAGAAAGAAAATAAAGGTTTACTAGGAAAAAAAAAAAAGTTAAGACTCCCAGGTAAAAGCTACCTGGGAGGGGCAGAGAAAAGCCGATATGGAGTTTTGGTTTGGTATTATATACTTTTTTCCCCTCATTATTTCAAATTTCATCAGTCTCCCTATGATTTATTAGTTCTCAGTGGTCTCACCTTATCTGCTAGGTGACCTCTTATATCACAATCCCCATCTTTGCATACTTTCTGTATCTTTGCCCTTCCTTAATTCTCCGAGGTCCTTGTCTATCTGTCCCTGAAGCTACCTAATTATTCTAACTTGCCCTTGTCTCACTATTACCTTGTTATATATCTTCTTTTATAAAGTAACTATTAGTATCTATTCCCAGTATTTTAAATTGGGTTATTTTTCTTATCATTAAGTTGTAACAGTATTTTAAATACTCTGGATACCAGTTCTATTTCAATTTTGTATTTTGTGAGTCCTTGCCTTTTCACTGTGTCCTATTCAATATTCCTTCTGTAGTCTTTCTAGAAAATTTGTAAGTTTAACTTTTTTTGGTTTAGATACATGGTTCACCTAAGTATTTTCTTTGTTGTAGCAGAATGACAAAGCAATTAAGGCTTATGTTTAGCTATATGGATAGTTTCTCTTTTAAGTATAATATGAATGAAAAGTCCCTGAGGATTTCATTGTGTATTACCATGTTTACTGATAAGAAGACATTTTTCCTGACATAATATACAAAGTTCTCTCTCTATATATATTTAAATTGATACTATTGCATTTTATTCAGAGTTCCTTCACTATCATAGTTTTTCCTGCTTAATCTGTCAGAGTGCCAATATATTTTGTTAAGGTCTTTTACTATCATTGTGCTGCTTTATTATTATTAGACTTTATTTTGTACATTTCCTTTTCTATAATTTTTTTCTTTATGTATGTTCCTAAAATGTTATATGTTGAATTAGGGCTTTTAGCAGTCAGATCTTTATTTTATATCATATGCTAATATTAAGGAAATGGATTTTTAAAAATAATGTTGACCTTATATTTGACTTTTATTAACCCTTTGCACTCCGAACCATTCTGGACATTGGCTACCAGCTACTCGACGCTACTTTGCGGCGGAAACGTGCATTTACAGACCCTCGTATTATTTAGTATAATTTTGGAACCAAGTAACGTATTATAATGATATTGGACTTATATGAATTGGGTGACATCGAGGAATGTATATTTGCAAAAAAAACAATATTTTATTGTTTATAATTTTGTACAGTATGATAAGTTTTGTAACACTCCCCAATATGCA